>VZRL01000598.1:398208-412166 GCA_013397895.1 Origma solitaria
GGAAAAAGGGAAAAGGGGAAAAGGGGAAAAGGGGAAAAGGGGAAAAGGGGAAAAAAGGAAAAAAGGAAAAAAGGAAAAAAGGAGATAATTTGTGTTATACCTCTAAGTTAAATTAACTTCAAGAATAACAACAGGGCATATGAACTCAGGAGGCTTCACATACCAGCAGCAAGAAAATAGTTGCTTTTTCTCATTTCTCTCATACTTGCACAACAAAAACTCTCCAAACTGGTTCTTACTGGCCACTGATCTTGGCAAGCTTCAAGCATTCTCATGGCTCAGACCTTTGAATTCTTCTGTGACAGTCCACAGTGACTCCAGACATGGAAGTGGTTCAAGGGACATCAAAAAAGCAGGTGGGTCAGATGATTAAAAATGTACAATACCAGGTTAGAAACCCATGCTTCAGATTAATATACACACTGAGCCAACAAAAGGATGGCCTCTCCAAAAGGCTGAGACAGTTTCATACTTGTAAGCGTCACATATTCAGGAAAAGGACAAGATCTATTTGGAGTGTGGAGGGATGAGTGGTACAGAGACGGAATGCTCTTCTCTCTGAAGGTGTGCTGAATCTTGTTCATCTTCCCATTTTTGGACTACCTTTCAGATTATTAAAGAAGAACAAGAAAAAAAAACAATCCTCTATGAAGTCTAAATTAGAGCTGATGAGTGCAACTCTAAATTATCACACCAATTCCTAACCTCCTGCCAGTCCTATAGGATTTACCTGAAAAAAACCATTGATGCATGAGCACTTTCTACTACCAGCACTGCAGCACTCACCCAAAGGCTTCCACCTTCTCCATGGAGGTGACAGAAGGCCAAAGTGACACAGTGACCCACGTAAGGTATACCAGAGTGCCAGAGACACAGAAGGAAATGACCTGTGGGACCAGTGTTCAGCCACCTGGAGGGACCGCTGCTCCCTCTTCAGCACCAACTTTGAGGGAAATTTCTATGTAAACAAGGCAGGTATCAGACAAATCAAACATTTTCAGCCTGTAGCACTGCAGAGATTCAGACAGGTCTGCATAGCACTTCCTATGTAAGCAGCACAGTTAATTAACTCTGTGTTGATTAATGGTGCTCTCTCACATCAAGACTTTATTGAGTCTGTTATTATATACAAGGTCATAATTGCCAAACAGCCACAGCTAAATACCATTCCTTGCAGTCTACTCCTTAAGCATCATAATGTAAAATTAATTGGTACTTGTTTGTTAATTAATATGAAATATTTTAAACCATGCAACATAAAAATTACCACTGCTCTTTTCTACACAGACATGAATGAACAGAACTATTTAAATACCTTGGGAAGAACCTCCTCTTTGGAATCAGGGTGGGATTGGGGGTGCCTTTGTTCTTTGTAGTGGACTTTTCTGTGCTGAGGCATTTACCAAAAGCACTATTCTTGAATAATTAGTCAGCAATTATTCTAGTTCCATGGTGCACTAAGACAGACAAGCAAACTACGCTCTTATGCAAGAATATGAGCGCCCACACCAAAATATCTCTTCAGAATAGTTATTTTGGAGTAGCTGTTTCAGTAAATTTCCAAGCACGACTGAGATCAGCTCACAGCAAATGATCCAACTTCATCTCAGCAACAAAGATCAAGAAGACACTTGAACTCCTTTGTCCCTTCTGGGGTCTTTAAATCCAGGGTTAGCCGCAGTTTAGGGAAAGGGCTGGCAGCATAACAAAGCAGATCCTCACTGTGAGAGAAAAGCCCACAGGTTGGATCCCTAATGCTAAGGATGGGGAAGCAAATGCTTTGCACAGACATGGCCCCTTCCCAGAAGCAGGACCTGGGCAGTCACTGACAACGAAGTTACGCTGGCCTTACCCAGCCTGTGGCAGCTCCCCCACACCTCAAGGCAAGTCAGAGCCCAGGCCTGCCTGGTGGCAGGGCACGAAACCAGAGACAGCACGCGAAGCCTGCCTCTGCCACACAGGTAAGGAGAGCATCATGTCCTGGGAGTCCACCAGGGAACAGACCCCTTCTACTTATATTTCTGCAGGCAGTTTTACTACCCTCTAAGGCCTTGCTGATAATACAAAACTTGTCGTCAACCACATTAGTTTCCCAAAAATAGGGTACAGGCAGTATGAACTAGGTCTGACTGGTTTTTCAGCTTGGTTAAGGCAGACCTCAGCAGAGAGATGGCTTTTACATTGATTCCACTTGTCATGCTATGAACACCAGGGATTGGCACAACTCTACAGGGAAGTACATGCATGAATTTATGCAGTAAGGCGCAAGCAAGCTCTCCTCTGGCTGAGCAAACTGTTTATCCCTCTGAAGAGAGAATTACCTTATTGGTAAAACATCTACCGTGGCTTAAAAATACTGCACGTGTTCAAGGTTCAGTTAACATATTAGCTGAACACTTTGTTAAAAACAGGTAAAACTCTGGAGTGCTCTCTCCAAAACTACTGCTTGAAAGCAAACAAAACCCATCAACAGAAGCAGCATCAGGAATAGAACAAATGCAATGGCTATTGCTGGGATTGTATCCACAGAAGTGAAGCAGTTATTTTCACTGCCCCTTTTTTTGGAGTTACAATATCCTAGCAAGTAGCAGTGCAATTCAGTCCAGTAGACTCTGAACAGCTCAATAATCTCACAGGGAAAGAAAATACATGAAGAGATTTTGCTACTTTTGTGGTCACAGCCTTCCCTACTTGCTGGGTCCTGGACAGGCAGCTGGACACAAGCCCTAGGAGAAGGCTTGCTCTACGCTAGACCTTTTTTGGAGGCTTAAGGCACTGAATTGCACCTGCTTGCTCAACCTCCTTTTAATTTTTGTCCCTACCACAGAGTCAAATGAAGAATTCCCCAGACAACTGTCTGAAAGTGTGCAGGTCTTTAAAGGGTTGGAGACCATGTGTCTGCACAGAGTCATCCCATAGGAGTCACACAAGGGTTTTCAGACAGCTGTTTGGAGTTGTCTTCAGCCAGCCCCGCGGGAACAAGAAGTGCTGAAAATCATGTGCCTGCTCTGTGGTTTGCCGTCATTTGTTTCTCCTTTTCCAGACAGCTCTCTGGTGAATCACATACCTGCCTTGGAGGGCACAAAAGAGTCATAAAAATGCATTAAAGATATGCAAACTCTACCCAGGAACAGGAACCAGGAGATCCCAAATGCAATCCCTGATTAATGCGGAAGCTGTGCCTATGCCTGTAGGAAGAGGATAAATGTAAGGCTTCTGTAACCAGCTACCCCAGGTAAGTGCACCTGCCCAGCTGCACCATGCAGGTGCTCCTGGGCTGTGTCATCTCCCCACCAACAGTGGGCACATCCTCAGAACCCAGGTCTGGATAATTCACTCTTGGAGCTACACAGGCTACATAGCTGGTTTAGCTAGTCTTACCCTTCTCCGTGGAGGAGGGCAAATCTGTTCAGCTCCATTTACTCCCGTTTGCAGAAAAGAAATAACACTCCCCTGGAAAGCAGGGGTGATGCACAAATTTACCAGTGTTCTTGAAAATGCTTCTGGGAGGAGCAACTTTTCTAATTAGAAACTAAATTATATGTCTATAAATATTTACCTGCAATAAGCAAAGCTTAGTGAGAAGACAGGGGTGGGGTTTCTGAATGGGTTTAAAATTCAGAAATTTTGTATTCAAGTGGATTACCTGTGCTAGAATTGAATTTAAATGTATTGATCCCCACTAAAGGAGGTATCTAGATTACTCAAACTTGGTATGGGGATCATCCAGCACTGTGTTAAACTGCAAACATTTCTGTTGAAGGACTGTGTTTTATCCTGATGATTTTGTACAGTGTGCTAGCCATGACAGTTGTTGAATGGTGTTTTCAACAGCTGGACTCCATGATCTTAATGGTCTTTTCCTACCTAAATGATTTTATGGTTCTAAGACAGCTGAGTTTGAGCCTGACATGAAATAGACCTTCTGTGAATGTACCCAAAGGGCACCATCTAATCCATTGACAGTAAATTTTCAGATTTGAGAGGCTAATCTCCATTTATCTGAATGACCCAGCTTTGTGTGTATGTGTGCTCCATGGCAGAGTCAGGCAGTCCCAAGTTATTAGGACATTTAGGCTAAACAAGTAGCATTGATGCACAACAGGCTGATCTCACTTTTACCATTTGTGCTGCCAGGACACAATGCTAAGCCTGTGATACAAGATTAGTGACCAAAAACAGCCAGCCACAGCTATCAGCCAGAATAAGTCTTTACCTACCAGGTGACCTAGAAATTATTTCCTAACAGAGCACTTGCTCTTAAGCAGCACCAATGCTGATTTTACACTTTATAGAACAAGTATCTAAAAAACGCTATATGTTCATAGAGTTTAACACCGTACTATGGGAGAGCATGCCACAATTCATTTCTCACCGTGCAACATCATGAGATTGGCATCAGTCCGCATGGTAAACAGCGTTAAAACAACTTGCAGGAAGGAAGGGCATCACTGTGAAACAGATGCTGAAAGAGGTAAATCAGGATTTGGCTCTTGTTCTATCACCAACTCTCTTCTCGGGCTGGCCTCAAGTCACAGAGTATCTCTGCACCCCAGTTCTCTAGCTGTGAAAAAGGTAATGACCACCTTCTCTTGGCAGTGCCATCAGGCAGCAGCACTGCACCTCCAGCTACATGGTGCCTGCCTTCTCCTCTGCCTCCTCCTATCATCCCTCATGCTCTCTGCCTCAGCTCTGCAGGGCAGCTCTTCTCCTTCCACCTCCCTCTCTCCAAACTCTAAAGTCACCTTAGCAGCTTCTTTAAAAAAAAAAAAATCTCAGATTTGTGTCCAGCCAAGGTTATTGGAGCCACAGGCTCCAATTGCAGAAAAAACCCCACCAGAAGCAGGGCGACATCTCCTAAAGAGGAGCAGGATTATGCTTATAGCCAAAGGATCAAGGCTTGTTTACATTAAAAGAAAAAAAATTCCTCATACTAGGCTTGATTCATGCCAAGCAGGGTGCAACAAGATCACTCACCTAAGCTCACTCCTCTCAGACAGAGGCAATGGTTGCAGGATCTGGCATGCCACGTTTACTTGATTGGTAGAACACTTTGGAAATGTTCCTGGAGTCAATGACTAAATAAGTCCCTCTCTTGATTTTAAATTGGAGATAAGTGCTGCATGTCGCATTGGCAAGTACATTATAACAGCTGGAAGCATAAAGACAATATGAGGTATTTCAGGCCCTTGTTCTTTCATTTTTTAGCCTGGGCATGTTAAACAACTAAAGACCACACTGAGCAAATCAGTGTTTTACCAGATAATACCATGGAATTCTAGCTTTGAGACGCCAGGCTCCTTGCTGGCACCAGCTCCCATGGCGAGAGAGCTGGCTCCAGCAGTGACCCAGCCCAGCCTGGTGGCACCAGACAGTTTGGTAGACCCACCTACTGCTGCCAGCAAGGCCCAAGAGCACAAGCACAGCTTTGTTGTGCTGTCTTGTTGCACAGAAGACCAAAGAAGAAACCTTTATTATTAAAAAAAAAACAAAAAACAAAAAAAAACCACCTAGAGAGGCATGAATAAAAACACTAGTGAAAAGGACATGATGTTTGCCTTTGTCTCTTGTAAGTACAGAAAAAAGTAATTTTTATATAGAATCACAGTAAGGCAGGTGCTGCTACCAGTGTGTTACTATAAATACAAAGCAGCTTCCCCATATTCCTGCAAAGCTGGTCTAGATTAGACACAGCCAAAAGCAAAACTTCATTCAAGGATGAGATTTCAGAAGGCAATCTGTGGCCCTTTCACCTTGGAAAGGCAAGGAGCTTATCATGTTAAAATGATGCTATGATAAAATAGGTTATGTTCTCCATCTGAATGGTATGATCTACATTATTAATGATGCAGTGCATATAAAAGCTTATTAATGTTCACACTCATTTCCTTTCCCAGAAAGTATTTGATCATATTTAGAATGTGAAAGCTTGTGCACCTAATGGTGCAGTTGACTGGCACTTTCTCTTCAGCTGATACACTGCAGATATAATACTTGATTTTTACGTTTTTTACTCTTAAATTTCTTTAAGTTACATGCCCTTTACCTCTGGTAATACTTCATTTACAGAGACATATAATTAGAGGTAGACACCAAACAACTATTTTGCTACAGCTTTTGCATGGCAAATGACATTTGTTCAAGCAACAAGTCTATAAAATTACAAAGGCTGCAAGATGGGGGAAAAAACCAGGTCATATAATGAGATCACAA
Organism: Origma solitaria; assembly: GCA_013397895.1. Lineage (NCBI taxonomy): Eukaryota > Metazoa > Chordata > Aves > Passeriformes > Acanthizidae > Origma > Origma solitaria. Next base: position 404,422 of record VZRL01000598.1, read on the forward strand.
AAATTGCCATAATAAAAATCCTAATGCTTAAATAGCAAATTATTCATCACTAGAGATTATTTGCAGACTTTGTGCCATTAAGGATATCAACACATGGCCCTTGAAGCAATCCTACACATACAGAATTTAATAGCACAAGGGTTTTCCATAAGAAACCAATTCCTTTATGGAAAGGAGCTGAAGCCTTAGCTCAGTAGAAAGATGCCACCAGGTACATCAGTTAAGATCATACACAGGAGTCAGCTACTCTGGTTTTGCCCACTTCCTCACAGAGATGCAGTGGCAAGCAGCTGTGAGGGGGAAATGGGGCTTTGTGAGGGCATTCTCCCCAAGCACTCTTTTAAAAATGAAAGAGCAAGCCTTGACAAATAACTCCTGCACAAAAATGCACATCTGTATATAAAAACCAGCTTGTAACACAAAGAACAAACATGAAGCAGACAAGCCTACTAGGCCAGGAGGTTCAGCACTGCATGGAAGAAATTAATTCAACAGCCTCCATTTTTGGTTGTACATCTGCAGACAGGAAATATTTTTCTTCCCCCAAAAGAAAAACACATGCAAATGTCTGTCATCAAAAAGCACACGCTCTTTCAGAATGTCAAAATTACCTAGCCACAACTAAAAGCTGTAATTTGTTGACCAACTCCTTGCAAACTTCAAGAATGACCTCAAACCCTTGGTTAAAACTGCAAAATAATTTCTCCCCTTTAAGTGTAATTTTGTAATGCTTTGATTCCCACCCATCCCGGGACTGAAGGGCTCCAACAGCATGCTGCTACATGTTTCTAGTGCAGCAGAGAAAAAAAGACTGAAGCCACAGACAGCAGCTGTGGGAACTTGCCAGCCCAAGCTTTCCAGCTAACAAAAAAATTGGCAAATGACAGATACGTACTTCTGGAAACGAAAAAGAAGCTAATTTAAATATGGGAACAGCCAAAAAAATGCACTAAATGGTTAAAATACAGAGGTAGTCTGTCAGCAAGTTTAGTTCACCTATATGTTCTGCAACATACACAGGCAGTGTTTAAAGCAGCACAATCAAGAAAAGTAGGAATAAAAAACAGAATAAATGGTCAATGTCATCAGAATACACCTTGAAACATTTGCCTAACAGGCTTACACCTGCAATGTATGGTTCCTGTAGGCATCTGTTGACATCACAACCTGTATTAGTACCACTGAAAGAAAAAAATTCTGGACAGAGATTTAAAAGAAGCCTAAAAACATAATATGTGAAGCATTAGTTATTAGCCTGCAGACAGCAATAACTCCAACAGTAGCTCCTAAAGAGTACGCTGCTCATTTCACAAGCAAAGATCTGCTGATGGTGGGACAGCTTTAGGAAGAGGAGAAGGCACTTGGCCTGGCTCCTCCCTGAACACGCTGCAAAGCCAGTACAGGGAAACCCTTCCCATCACCAACACATCCCAGAGTCTCTGCCTCTCTGGCAACAAACAAGCAGGATCAGCTATGCACAGACCTCTAGAAACAACACCTAAAAGGTTTCTTTGCTTCCAGGGATTTGTTCTCCAGCCCAGCATGTGACTGACAGTGCTGCGTGGTGCTGCTGACACAGTGGCACCAACCTGAAATCGTGCCCCAGGGGAGGCACAGCACACGCAGCCACCACTCCAGTGACCAGCCAGCTCCAGCTCGGGCACTTCTATTCCCAGGTCACAGAAAGCATCTGTCCACCCTCCAGCAAGGATCCGGATAAAAACATCACCTTCCTGGAACCAAGCCATTACACAAGCACCCAAGCTGGGAACAATGTTTATTTCTCTCCTAAATGTAGCCATGACAACGACATCTTCATTTAAGAGATGAGCTGGAAGAGGTCATGAGGCACTTGTCAGGCAAGGATAAAATACCACACCTCAAGAGAGAACAGGAGGGTAAATTCTGCTGGATGCCATCTGCAGTTCAAGAAAACTAACACCCTAACATGACAGGCACACCCCCTTCAAAACAGCCATGCATCTAGGCACAACCACTGCCAAGCATTTCCAGCGTTACCAAAGAGGAAACTTCTGGAGGGTTTCTCTGCTAACGAAATATCTGCGACATACCTAAGCACACTACACCACTTGACTCAAGTGCTTCTTTTTTACCTCGAAACTAGTTACAAAATTATCAGGAAGTGAAACATTGCAGAAGCCATGACAAAAAAAAAAAAAAAAAGCAGCTTCCTTTTCCCCTTTTCCTTTTCAAGACTGTATCTTGCTATCTTTGGTGACCCAAAGTCACCTCCTCTGAACAGGACCATCCCTGGAGGCATTTAGAAGGCATGTAGGAACATGGTTCAGGGGTGGTCTTGGCAGGCTTGAGTTTATGGTTGGGCTCTATGATCTTAAAGGTCTTTTCCAACCTAAACAATTCTATGGTTCTGTGTCAGAGCTAGAGGTGCCATCTGTACCAGATGGCAGCAACCATCATTCCTACAGGGCTGAACAAGCACAGGAATTCTGGCACATCCCAGTTTTTCCAAAGTTTTTATTTTATTTTAAAAAGCATGGAGCCATGTCTCACAGTATGCATGATACCTAGGAAGATCATGGCTCTAGAAAGACAGTGGCAGCCACAGTGGAGTTATTTTGGTCCAACCACATTTTCATTTCACACAAAATAATAGAGACACACTCCTGTGGGTAAATTCCTCCTCCTTCCCTCCCCACAATTACCTTAGTTTTGTGGCTGAGTATTTTGTACTAAAATGGATTATCTCTTTCTGGCTGTGAGCCCTTTCAAAACCACTTAGAAGACTGCAAATTAATATACACACCTTAATATTATCTAGTCATAATATGAGGAGGGGAGGAATCGTGGCATCTCATGCCACACAAAATTAACTCGTGGGCTGCCTGTGGCCACAGGGCACAGGTTCATTACTCTTATTTTATACAGCAGATTCAGGGGCATTTTCTCATATGCTTTTACTTGTCAGAGAGAAAGGATACACAGAAAGACATTTTTGTCAATTGAGTGGCTCTGAAGCAAGTTAGACACACCATCACTCGGAAATGTAATTGGTTTTGTTAGGAGACTATTTGTTACTGTTGTATTAATTTTGGTTTTAAGTGTGTTCAGACACAAGTCCAGCCTTTGCCCAGAAGATTTTTATGATCTTTGACATCTGTTTAAAATTATTTAAACATCTGTTTAATGCTGTTTCTCTGTGACCATAATAAAAAGGATCTGATGGTAAGCAAAGAACTGTAGAACACAGGAAAACATTTGAGAAAGGGAGAGAAATGGTCCTTTCAGTTCTAGTCACACTGTATTACTCTCAGCAATCAAGGACAACAGGCAAAATACCAGGAGACAGGATGAGGTTTTGCATTTAATAGCAGCCTAAGTACATACACTAACCATTTATCTGGGCTTCATTACCCTTATGCATGCATATGCATGCTTGTAAGGGTAGCCTAAAAATAATTCTGTTGATTTGTACATACAGGGCCTGGGCTGGTGACACTGAAGTCACAGTAAACTACGACCCTCCAGGTGCACTGGCCCAAGGCTAGCTAGAGCCTGTGTCTGCTCAGATTTACAGCAAGCTTCTCACTGAATCTAGCAGTGCAGGCATGAAACCACCAAGCACTACATCTCTTAAAAGTAGCTATGCAGGTGCACTTCTAAGCAATTTCCCATTTTATTTTTGTTTCTAGAAAACCTTCTTTCAAAGACAGAACGATACATTTCCTCTACAAACGTGCACAGCTCTAACCAACAATAGGCAGTGGAGAGCTTGCATCAGCCTCTGACGAACAAGCAGGATGCCCCACATACACCCCGCTCTGACCATCGCTGCCTCTGGCAGGCACAATGGGCACATTTGTGCCATGGAGGCAAAGGCAGAGCTGGCGTCCCAAGTCAAACAGCCATGCGCAGAGCGACTTTGTTGGCTTTACACATTAAGAAGAGGATGGAGTTAGCTAAAGAGACAACCTGCCGGCCTGTGGGCACAGCTCGCAATTCTGTAAGGAAGGCCCCAGCTGGCAAGGCAACACTGAAAATGAGATGGAGACACTAGAGGAACTTCAGGTTCTTCCAAAATAATTTTCCAAAAGCTGAATCACAGAGGTTTACATATAGAATTATTTGAAGATACTTTACCCTCTCACACAACGCTGACAGGAGCAATTGTCTGTTTGCTGCCCAGAACCCTCAGTGAAAATTCTGAAGATGAAAAGCACACTCAAAAGGACATCAACTACCAGGCTTTCTCTGGAAAAGTTTGCAAGAGGCAAAAAAACAGTTCTCAAGAAACCAAGCCGATGCAAATATGAAGAATAAGCTGGGCAAAGAACTGCAGACAGCAAGCAGGGAGAGCGGCAAACAGGAAGAACCCTACATCTGCTGATTACTCAAAGGATAAGAGAGGTGGGCCCAGGCAACAACTGCTGCTCAAAAAGAAGGCACGGAAGTCACAAGCAGATCAATACTTTCACCCTTTGAGAGCTTTGGCAAAGGAGAAAGAACACTCATGAGGAGGAGGGAATAGCAACTCAAAATACAGGAAGGGATGAAGAGCTGCAGCAAGGAGGTTTCCCCAAACAGCACCGGAGGGACACAGCAAGGGTTTCCATGCCCTGTCACACATACACAGCCAGGCTCGCGCTGTGTCAGTGCCACTCGCACCTGAAAGACTCTGGCAGCTCCCTTGTTGAAGCACTTGTCCTCTGCTCCTTCTGAGCTCTAGCTTAACTGCAACAGCTAGAGGTTTTTATCATAAACAACGGTACCCTCACACAGTATAAAATACTAATGCTTATTGAAATGGAAAAGGTACAGACAATGACTTGGATGGGAAACAGTATAGCAGTAACCCTTAGAATTGGAAAAAAAAAATGTTTTTTCAGTCTTTAAAACAACTTACGTGCTTGTTGTAATTAACATTCACTGCAGAGATGGTAAAAAAAAGGACCAGATAAATGTGTTAAGATTTAGAGCAAGTTTTGCAATATTGTATATGACAACTGAAATATTTAAAATATGTTTACAAATGCACAGACACCACTATAAACAAAGATTATAATCCTATGAATTACCTTAAGTTTCATGAATTATTTTAGCTTGTTTTCAGCTTAACATTTAATCATTCAAAAACAACTAGTGGCAGTTACAGAAAAAAATAAGGCCTGAAAGAAATTAATCTAGAAATGAATGATGGTAGAACACACTTCCTGTGATTAAATCACTTACAGGTTTCTCTTGGTTCAACTGATGAGCTAATAATTACCATCACTGGCAGCAAATTCAAGTAACCTACACTCATGCTAAACTCTTAAACTAAGCTCTCCTGCCTAATGAGTGAATGCAGCCAAAAGAACTGATAATCTCTTTTAAGGTTTAAGTATAGCAGTACTTCAGCACCTTTCAGCTATATCAAAAAAGCAGCAACAATTAGCATCTGTCTGTCCTCAAAGCCTGTATGAGAAATGGTGTGATTAATTTCTCATCTGTCTGAATGCCACCAGTGCTATTAGATACCCTTGGTAAGAAAAGCCAAGCATGGAGGCAAGGAGGAAACAGATCACTTAAGAAAAATGCATGTTTAAACTCTCAGCAGGGGTGTTCTCTAGTCATTTCCTACATGACGCTTTCCTCACTGGTCAAAAAAGATCCAGAAGAAAACATGTGCTACAGAAATCCCAAAGACAGGCAGAGAGCTCTTGGTTTCAGAGTCAACCTTCCCTGACCATCACAACTAACACCTGATGCACCTCATGCTCAGTGCACAAAGAGCAACCCACACTCACAGCAGCCCAGGTCCAGACCACTGCAGGGACGTGTGGAGTGTCCCTCATACTCCAGATCTCACTGCAGGACACTGGGAGCTGTGGCCTCTGGTGTTTAAAGAAAAGGAAACCATTTCCCGAATCGCTGCAAGTTATCAGTCACAATTGCCTCAATCTTCAAGAACAGGAAGAAATGCAGAAGGAGCCTGCTCCCACAACCCCAGCAAGGGGTTGTTACAGGAATGCAAATCTTCCCAGACCCATCATTCTCCGGCCCAGATTCACCTCTGTTTTGACTGAGTCTATCCGTAACGACATGGGGCTGCTGCTAGTGTGTTTCTCATAGCTAAAGGTGGGCGAGCCCGGGGACAGCACTCCTCCAATGTGATGCAGGGGAGAGGCAGAGCTTGCCCTGATGCACACAGCGCTGCTGCAGCGCAGCCCCAGTGCCTTGGTTACACTGCTCAGGCTGCAGGTGGGATTGGCTCCACCAGCAACAGCTCCAAGCACACAGAAGCAGGCACACAAAAACTTCTGCTCTCGGTTTAAGATGAAGCACCACAGCCAGCTCTGAATATATCCTCCCCCTCCTCCAGGCTCTCAGAAGTGAAAGAAAAAAAATCTATTGAAGAAAATCAAGGAGATAAAAAGATCCAGTAGGATGAGTATGGGTAGACCAACACGTCTCTCTGTAAACAACAGGAAACATGTCCACAAAGAAAAATTATCAGCCCATCTTATCATGTCCCAGGCCACAGCCTGACCAGGAACAATGATGAGCATTCACCAAAATTTTGAGCATCTCCAAAGTAGGCACACTGCAGGGGTGTAACAGCAGTTCTAAGGAGCCTCCTCCCTCGGCTTTGAGCATTCTTAGAGAAGTCAAAAAAGGAGAACCCTAAGACAACAGCCCATCATTTTTCTACAGAATTACAGACTTCATCAAGACGTGATCTACTTGACTTAAATCTATTTTGACTTCTACTGCTGCTGCTGAAGCAAAATTCTCACTGCAAGATGTCAGCAAAGGTTTAAAAATGCTAAAGGCAGAAAATTCAAGGGCTTCATTAAACATGTAAAAACCACTAAAATGGTACAATTTTGGTCCTTTGTAACACATGTATTTTTAATATTGATGCTTGCTGTTTGGATTTTTAACACACAGATCCTACCTGAATCTCCTTATTTATGAGACTCGGTCTGTGCACCATGGGGTAGTTCAGCCTCATGGTGTGAAACATTTTCTTTGCCAGACATAAGCACCACATCTAAAGATGAGGATATTCAAGGGACATGTCAGGAGACAGCCCATAAATACTACCTTCTGTTACACATGAAAACACATTATAGTCTGGTTCCACAGTATCGCTTTCACTTTAGAAGCAGCTTTATCATTTTCTCCTTTCAAAACTCTTTTCAATGTGCGATGTAGCAGCTTTGTGCATGTGGAAGGTTTTATTGGAAAAGCATAAATAGACTGTGAGCGAGGCTTGTGATCTCAAAGTACGGGTATTTGGAGAGGGGCTGGCTGCAGGCAGTCCTTCTGAACCCCACAGGAAGGGTCTGAGGCTTGCAGGACACCCACGCTGCAGATCACAGGCGGACCACGCTGAATTAAAAATAGCAGATTAAAGCACGCAAAGTGTGTAACAGTTGGTAGAGTGTATGGATAAATCAGGATGTGGGAGTCATAATATCAATTTACTAAATATTTATAAATGCTTCTAACTACCAGTGATAAGAAATATTTTAATACTGATTACAGCTTCTGCCCATTGCTAAATTTAACACGATCCAAGGGTTCAATACTACGGGTTTTCCTAGTAGCCTGTGAAGAACAGCAACAGCTAATCCGAAGAGGCACTTCCTAAGTAAAAACGCGACAGGAAAAACGATTTCTGCGTATGGCACGGCAATGAAAAGATGCAGAAACCCAAAGGAAGGACAGGCAGAGCCGAGAGGCCTTTCGAAACGAGCCGACATCCACTTCCATCCCACCCC
>VZRL01000598.1:412799-440964 GCA_013397895.1 Origma solitaria
CCGGACCGGGCGGGACCCTCACGGACCCGCCCCGCGCTTCGGCCGGGGTCCCGGGCACCTGCTGCACGCCGGGGACCCGCAGCCCGAGCGGCCCCGGCGCCTGAGGGACGCAGCTCTGCCCTCAGGGACACAGCGCTGCCCTCGGGGCCGGGCACCCCTGTCCCCTGTCCCCGCCGCAGAGGCGCTGCCCCGAGGGCACCGCGCTGGCCTCACCCTGAGGGCCGAGCGCTGACGGCCCGCGCTGCTTCCCAGCGCGCCGAGGGAAAGCAGGGAACATGCTGTTCCGAGCCCGTGTAGAAGGAGAAGCCGAAGCCTTAACCTTTCCCTTTCTTCCATGTATGCGTGCAAATCCGTTTGTCAAATCCCATCAAACACACACAACTGTTTGACAGGAGTCTTCTGGGGGTTTTTTACCTCTTTTTGTAGTGGCTATCTTGCAAAAATCTGGTAACTCCTGACAGTCCAACTCTCTTCATACTCAATACATTATTTCACTTTTCAAATACTAACATACCAGAGAATAAGAAGTATGATTTAACAAGCAAATAAACAAGCCCCACAGTCCTTGCCTCACGCTGCAGAGGAAAATGAACATCGTCCAATATTCGTGTTGAGCTGACCCGGGGGAAACTTCAGTTCCACCCTCAGAGCTGATTGTCAGTGTGACTCGAGCACCAGCGCACAGGCAAGCGTGCAAGGCCAGGGGCTGGCAAGGGAGGGGAGAGGAAAAGAAGAAAAAAAAGCATGAAGGGGTAAATTTATGTTCTTTCTTACCCCTCAGAGTTGACAAGCTGAATCCCTGAAGCATGTGATTTGATTAAAATCGTTGGCACAATGCACAGCAACAGGAGCTACAAACATGCTGAAGGTAATGAGGGTAATTACTTTTTTTTCCATGGACATGCAACTGAAGAGCAAAGGACTGAAGATTCCCTCTTCCCCTCCTCCAAGTCACACAAAGGCCAGGTATTTTCCCACAAATTAGAGTCTGCAGTAAGGAACTCCCATACCCTGCAACACATCCAATATGACAGTGATTTATGACTTTTCAACCTTTAATTACAGAATGAGGTGACTCTACGTAGTTAGAAAAAGAGAAGCGTTATGAATAGAAGAAAACCAATCCAGCAAGGAAGCAGATGTTGCTTTCAGGCTTTTGAGGCATCATTAAAAGTGGGGATTAAAAATAACATATGAGTTAAAACACATTTTGACTCCAACTACTTTAAAGGGGTCTTAATGGTAAAATAATGTTAATATAAATCAGTCTTTTAAAGGCAAAAAAAACCAAACCAAAAACAAAAATAAAAAACCAAAAAACAAACAAACAAAAAAAACCACTAAAAAAAGAAAAAGAAAGAAAAGACAGAAAAAAAAACCAAAAAAAAACCAAACCCAGTGAGGCAATCCAGTACCAGAATTTATGAACTGCGGCAGTTCTTTCTAATATCTTCACTTCATCTTAGGGTCTTCATCCTGCCACAACACCTAGGAGCATTACATTTGCATCAGCAGCTTTGCTGTGTCAAACCACATGCTAAGAAGGGCAGCTGGCAGCCATGTGCCAGGGACTGGAGCCTTTCTATGTCCCACCAATTCAGGGCAGAAATTCTGCTCTGGCAGTCCACTCCCAGGCTCTGTGGAAACACAAGCTCACCACACTGAGGTCAGAAGTAAGTAGAAGTAAGCTCCCATCTGAGAGCACACAAAAAAACCCAAAAACAGAAAAAAGAGGGAAAAATTAAGGGAACTTTCAGCATTATAAGGAAAGGTCTGTTTTGTTACAAAGGCCTATTTCCAACAACCCAGCATTCACTATAGCCTTCTCCCTGCAGTTAAACTTGGTGGGTACACAAGGAAAATGATTCTTCAGATTTGTTCTATGCTCCCCTCACTTTTTGATCCAAAAATCTGATACAAATCCTTGCATCTTCTTTGGGACCTCCAACACTCTCCTGTCAGGGAGCTAAGCCAATGGCACGCCATCTGAATGGAAATCTGCTTGGGAGTCAATAACTGGGCTAGGTGCAAGCCAGTGCTGATAGGGGAGCTGGGTTGTGACAATGTTATAATATTTTTCTCAAGTTTTTTATTCCCAACAAGCAGAGTCTCATGCCAGCTCCTCTTTCCCAGGCCCCACAGGATGGTGTCTGGGAGGACCAACCACCTACAATGCCACTCCTTGGAAAGGCCCCCAGGGACAGGCAGGACTGCAGAAAGTCTTTATGTCCCATATTAACAGGACAGCTCTCAGTTTACAGAGGTCCTTACAATTTCATTTACACCTTCCATTTAAAGTGCCATTTGTATGAACTGCCAAGAGCAGTCACAGTGTTACAGTCATTACCCATACAGTAAAGGAATCCAAGATTTCTCTGACAGTACAATGTCCTCCTCTCCTGTTCACAAAATTGCACAAATAATTACATTCCAGACTTCTGCCTTAGCATGCACAATCAACAAAAACTTTCCTGAACTATTTCACTCAACTTTATTTCTAAGCCTGGGCTGGTACATTTCATTAATTCCATGACACATTTTCATGTGAAATGATGCCATATGCTCAGCTGCCTTTTTTGAAGAAGAGTCACAAGGCCATTAGCTAATTTTTCAAATAATGGTCATACTTGTAACTCTCAAACCTGTAGAACTAACATTGGCTTTCCACACTGAGACATTAAAAAGTATCATCAAAACAGGTGTGCAACATCCTTACTGAGAATACATGAGCTTGCCAGATATTGTCATCTTGGATTAAATCTATATTTGGAAAGGAAAAAGCCCTAGGGCTACACTAGGCCTCTGACAGGGAAGTGGAAAGAAACCCTCTAAGGACAGCTGGTGCATTTGTTCCTTGCTGACCCATACCCAATCCCAAGAGGGTTCTGTGCATCTGGCTGAACTCTTCTGTGAAACACAACCCCTATTAAGTATTTTAAAAAGCAAAATAGGAACATAAAAGATTGAACTTCAGCACTTAGGCAATTTTTGTTCAACAAAAAGGAAGAACAGAACTGCCCCAAATATTTTGCAGTTGCCCACTCTTAGATTTCTTGATCTTCTGCCTACAACAAATTAGGCTCTGTAGTGTAGTGGCCCAGTATCACAGACATCTGCCTTTCTTTTTTTCCTTCACCTTTTCATTTTGTCCCCAGCAAAACCAAAATTCCTCCAGTTCCACCTAAACTGGATTGTTAGCCATTTGCTATCAGCAGTCATACACACGAAACACTTCCTCACTTAGATTTTGTGTAGGGAAAGCCTCTTAGTATTCTTATACATTTGGGCTCAACAAAACTCCTAGGCACACTTAGATCTAAGCATGTGGCTTCAACAGAACTTCAGGATCATCGTAACTGATCAGCCCTTGGTTAAGATCTCAAGTGTCATTTTCATATGGGGTAATAATGCGAGTCTTCGTTTGCGTATTGGCTTAGGACTTGACATACTTACTATAAATTCCCTCTCGTGCCACAGTGTTCCTGCGTGGTGCTTGTTCCTCATGGTGCTTGGCTTGCTGCCTGTACAAGGAAATTCTCCGACCTTGTGAGGAGCACCTTTTGACATGGCCGGAGAAAGATTTTAGGTACAGGCCAGCAGCTACTGCTCTGAGCATTACTCTGCCACCACAGATTCAGTGTGTCTTCCCATGCAGTAGCAGGGAAGAAAGCAATCTCGTTGAAATAAATCCACTTTACTGTATTTACACACTATAGTGAGCTGGGACATGGGTGGGAGGTGGGTGAACAGCCTATACAAAAGAGCAAAATCAGGAGTTCTCCCCACACACTATTCCTCCTGCAGTAATACAAACATGTCTGCAAATTATCTGCTGAAACCCTCCAAGCCCTCCTGCATCTCAGACAGATCTCTGCATTAGTCTGATGTTTCTGCAGCCTAACAGGATGTGGTCACTTTAAGGCAGCCAAAAGTCTGCACTGCTACCCTCCTCCCTGCTCCAATCTGCCCGTACAGCTGAGCAGCAGAGGCAGGGGAAGGGCTCTGCTCTGCTTTTCGCTCTGAAGTCAGGTCTGCTGCTGTATTTAAGCAGGATGATCACTCACAGATGGAGGGTGCAATTGTTCCTAGACATGTATTTGGCTCCTGCCTCATGAAGAAAACGAAGTAAATGCAGTCAAGCATATTCCTCAGCAGTGTTTATTTGCTACTGCTGAGCACAGATGAAGGATAGAACTGATACCAGAAGGCATATTTGTTCTCTCTAACTGTTTCTAATAACTTCAGATACCTGGCATGCCTCTGGTCTCTACCTGTTGCCTATCCTCTAACAGCAGCATGTGAACATCTTGCTGCACATTCTTCCCCTTACAGACCAGTGGGAGTCAGGTTAGAGTGATGTATAAGCATCATTATGAGACTGCAGTGGGGGAAACAAGCGCAAACATACAGAGCTGTGTGAATTTGAAATGGAAGGGCAGACTCTGACCACAGCAGGAGGCTGGCAAGCAGAAGACCAGAGACAGCAACTAATTACTGATGTCACCATCTCCCTTCCTGCACTGCTCCAGTGCACAGGGGGACTGCAGGGTGATCTCAGAAGATGTTTGAAGCTGCCTGTCATTGCCCTCTCAAAGTCTTCTTCCTTTCTGTTTTAGTATGATTCTTTTTCAAAAGGTAGAATTTATTCTAGTAATTTTTCCCAAGGGTCATTCTTTTTATCTCATTAAGCTGTTTTTCCTCCTAGACCTACTTGTTCAATATTTACATGGGACAGGGGGACAAGATGGGAACAGTGTGGAATGAAAGAAAGTGAATCAATCTACTCATAAGGGCAGAAAGGGGCAAAGAGGGGACCTTGGAAGCACCTCCTCTTATCCAGACACAGGCCTCCTCTCATTTCAAATACTTTTTGATTATACTTCTGCAGCCATGTACTTAATGCACAGTGAGGCTTAGACATAGAATACAATAAGAAGCTGTGAATTTAAAGCCTGGAATTACAATTATTACAGCCTTCTGCTGTGTTAACCAAAAAGGAATAAACTCTCCCTCACATATTAAGGTGTCCTTACAGCTGGTCTGAGCTAGCACCTCTCTTGCAGATGTCCATGTAATTAGTACTAGGTATTGAAAACAGGGGAGGAATTAAGGCAGATGACAACTAAACAGGCTAAACTGAGCCAATTCCTTTCTGGTTACACCAGTCTAGAAATACATCTCTGCAAAAGAGAAAGATTTCACTGACAGTAGAAATCATCAGTCTCACTTCAGTTCTTAAAGCAACATGTTAATGGTCTGTGAAAATACATACCCACCTTTTGCAGACAAGAGACTGCAAAAAATTTTTCAGCAATTTGTCACATAATACAGTGCTCAGTCTAGAAACCAGGTAAATCTACTGCCTTGTATCACAAAAAAAAAAAAAAAAACAGAGAGATCTGTATTACTTTGCTGTTTGAGGTTTTTACTTTTATCTCCTGTTCTTCTTCCCTGGAAAACACCAAGTTATCTGATTCTGCTTTCAGCTTTCCAACAGAAAAAAAACCCAAAAAACATTAAAAAATAAAACCAACAGAAAACCCCAACACATTAGACACTTCACCACACTATGGAGCTGCAGGCTTGGCTGTGGAGTCTGGACTCCACCATAACAGATACTCTATATCAACTCATACTGAAGTACCAGGGAAAAAAAAAGAAAGAGGAAAAAGAAATGAGGAAAAAAGAAGGATGAGCAAAACCAGATTAGTGAGAGGGAAGCTCAGTATTTAAATTTTCTGTTCTCAGCCCTATTCCACTTAACGGGTATATAAAGTATCTTTAATATTCTATGTCATTAATCTCTTAGGGCAAACATGAAGAGAAAACAGAAGACAAAAAAAGTACATTTAGGGCTTCCTTGTGCACAGTGTAAGTACATGTGAGTTTAAAGTATTCCAATCCTAGCTACAGCACCCACTTCAAATCAGGGCAACAGTTTCTGGACTTTATAAGCAGTGTTTTCCAGTACTCATGGTCTGAAGTGATTCACCAGCTTTGAAGAATTCTTGTTTAATCTAAATCCTCATTTTCCACTGATTTACATTTTGAAGTATGCCTGACCTTCAAAGAATTGAGCAAATAATCTCTGGGGGTAGGATTCCTGTTCAATTGAACCTTCCCCTGTACCCCTCTGAGTGAAACATCAGGTAATTGTATAAGTTGTATTCATCTAATTAGTCACACTCATTAGAAAGGTATTATTGAGGGTTCAAACAGACTACACCAACCTCTCTTTACACATGACTTTACTATATAAACTATAGCAATTAGTTACCTATAATCCCTTGTTCTGAAGTTTCTTCTTCACTTGCATCCTCAAGATTAAATTTATTGAACGGTCACACAAATATGAAATACCAGTTTTTAATCTCAATTGCACCAGGAAATCATAATTATTTTAATATAAGAAGATTTCATGTCGTCTTTTCACGGTACCTGCATAATCTTCGCTTCTGTCCAGTACTAGGGTAGCCAATGGGACACCAGTGGATGCATACCAGCAGTGTTGAAGTCCATCAGCTGAAACAGAATAATTTTGGAAAGAAACCTCTGGGTCAGTTGTCCAAGGCTGCAGTCTTGAAATCCATGTTCTGATAGCAAATTCCTTCCCCAAACTCAACTATATTTTACACAGGGCCCAAAAGCAAGCAAAAGATTTTTCAGGTCACACAAAGAATGAAAAGCCATTCCTGAAGTTGCATTTAATTAGAAGGAAGCACACAGTGACCACAGTGACCAACACTCAGTTGTCACCAAGGAGAGAGCAGAACTGTTTGTGGTAGTTTTCTCTCTGATGTTAGGGTTTAGCTCATAACCCAAAGGGAGGGGGTTTTTCCCTTGCATTAGAGAAGTTATGTGGCTAAGAGCTCTGTGGAGAGAAGGATGTGACAGAGGGTATCAGTAACATTATTTTTGGAGGAATGCTGGAACTCTGGAATAAGTTCAGATCTGCTGGATGCAAGCTAATGGAAACAAATCCGCCCAACAGCCTGTAGTCCATGTTGCTTTATGGTTAGACATAAAACATGCTTTGCACTACAGAACATTCCCTTAAAACAAGGAAACACTAGACTAGAACCTCGCAGAATGAAGGCTGTGAAGGAAACCAATTTAAATACCCAAACACACCAAAATATAGATGAGAATTTATGATTTGTTTTCAGGAGAACAAAGGGTACATATACTATGGCATTGGCTTACCTCAAGCTAATTGCATCATCACAGGCCATGCTAAAACTGATATACATCCAAATTCTTCCTAGAAGATAAATCAAACCCAGCCAGTATATACACTTCTGCTGTAGCAATACTTGGAAACAGGAGGGAGCTAATATTCAAGGTCACAGGCCACAGCCTAGAAGCTTGTCTGCAAGATGAAGGGGGTGATGGGGCTCAGTGCCATGTGTACAAAAGGCAGAAAGCCAGCAAACAGGCAGCACAACTCTGAAAATAAGCAGAAACACCAAGCTCTTTGGGGCACAGAACCAATGGGAGGAACAGATTTGGAAAGAGTTTGTTTTGCATTCAGAAACAAAACTATCTACACTCTCCTGCAAATTTAAAACAAGATAACGTGCCATAGGTGATTCACAGGAGTTTCTTATTCTTCTATCAGAAAATACTTCTGCCAACTCCAAATTTCATCCTGCCACTCAGGAAAACAAAGAAAATAGTGTTTTGCTTTTAATATTTCTAGTGCCTGGTCCAACTGCAGTTTGTATCCCAGTACTTGGCCAACTGTATTAGCTGCTACACAGGCAGAGGAGGACAAAGGTCTTCCCCTGAAGAGCACAAACCTTTGGAACATGAGGAATGAAAGAAATCCAGCAGCACAGTTAACTTAAGTTTAGTTTTACTAAATTTTACCTTACATGCTTTGTAACTGCTATAGGTATTTGCGTTTACAGACTGCTCATTCTGAAGTTGGTGGTGGTGGTTCTTCAGATTATACATTTTGAGATGTTTTATGCTCACTACTTCCTTCCTAAAAACTGGGATTTGACTTTTCACAATGGTTTATACTGTAAGCCTGAGGGAGGAAAAAATCCATTTTTCTTTCTGTGCTTCAGTTAAAGAAGGAAATAAGTAACATGAGCCATGAAAGGACTTTGATCCAAAACTAGAGAATGTAAATGCTTTACAGATGCCAAATAAGGATGTTTCCAAAGAAAAAGAAAACAAAGAATTCTCTACCCCAACTCCTTTTCGTTTCCAAACAAGGTAATGGAAGAATTTTGTAAGGCTTTGATGGAAGCTCCATTCCTCCAAGAGGTTGTTCTGTTTTTAATAATCACATACATTCATCAGAATAAACAACTGATTGTTTTGACAGGGGCTTATTGTGTTCCTGTGAGGAAAAAAATAATTTCTTTAGATCACGAGTGTATCTTAAAGCCTTACAGCAACTGGAGAGAAATGGTAGAGAGGCAGAAATCTTTCCATAACTGCAATGACATTGATGAAATTCTAATGACCTGCCTGACGGCCATGCGGCCTGCACAATACATCCTAGGGAAGAGCCCAGCACGTACTGACACTGGTGGAGCTCTTGGAGAAAGTGCCATAGATAGGAGGATCCTGTACTTTATTTGTACTGGACTTTTGGATAGCACATAATCTTGCTCTGACTTACAAACATCAACATCAGTTCATCTTGCACATTCTTCATGAAAACTGTGCCTCCGTGGGTAAGAACTGCTGAGAAAAAAAGAAAGAAGGAAGAGATCCAACAGACTAAAATATGAAGCATTTCCAGCTAAACCCTGCCTTGCCTCTAAGAAATGAGGACTCCACCCTCTATTTATTTAAGCTGGGACAAGGTATCAGAAAGTAAAGTCATGACTCCAAGACTGAGTACCGCTGTTGCAGTCTATTCAATTTCCTCTTAAATAGATTTGTCTTTCACTGCAGAAGACTTTTAGAGCTCACACAATGTGAATATCTGCTCTATGTTTCTAAAAAATAATGTGAAGTACTCTTTACGTATGCAGAGTACAATAGTTAAAGCTCTTCTGGCATTGTGTATTCTTATACATGTGTTCTGCACAATATTTTGACTTAGCAATGGATGGAATAAATAATGCTCAGCATACATGCCTGGTCCCCAGATAAAAACCCTATAGATTCAGCCCATACAGATGGGCCCTGTATTTGCACAAAGCCTGAAGCACACTCGTAAAATTCTGCATGAGTGCAGATGTCTTCCTTGATCCTCTTGCAAGATCAGAAGATTGGGTCAATGG
This sequence comes from Origma solitaria, assembly GCA_013397895.1. Lineage (NCBI taxonomy): Eukaryota > Metazoa > Chordata > Aves > Passeriformes > Acanthizidae > Origma > Origma solitaria. The sequence continues at coordinate 422,045 of VZRL01000598.1, forward strand.
CTGTGCTCCAGATAATGTCACTATTAACATCTCCAGACATAGCCACAGATACAGCTACAAGAATAAAGCAGGTCAGAAATGAGCTTCTAAGCTTATGGTACAGCTGCCTTACTCCCCTCTAATTCCCTAAATCCCGGAGCACAGTGAGAATGAAAAAACACCTTGCTGGTAGAAAAACAGTGCCATAAAGCAGCCAGTGTTCAGATATGGGAGATAAATGCTGGAGTTCAAAAATGTCAAACCTATGTGTCTGGGGAATGGCAAGGTGAGTTCATTCTGTTCTTTCTCAAAGCAAAACTATGTGAGTGTATCAGGGTATAAGTTTTTTGATTTATACTTCACATTAAGAACAAATTTATGCTCATATACTAGTACTAATGACTTAATAATGCATTAACATCTTAACTCTGCTGTCCAGCCATGGCAGAATTAGTGACTACTTACAATAAATAACGTTACAAATCATATTCCTATCACACAGCACTTCCTGGCAGGTTTTGCAGTTCCTTTAGCACAGGAAACATGTTTCAGTAGAGTATTTCAGTGATTCCGTGACTTTTTCTGTTGACTATGCAGGAAAATAATTTTCCAAACAGCATGTTATGGACTCAAACCCACTGACGTGGAAGAGGGGAGAAGAACCCAGTCAGAGAGGCAGGAAAAGCCATGTCTGTATTACTGCGATGCTCCCCACTAAACAGCAACATCTTGAACCAGGATGCCAAGTAGGGCAGACTGGTTTAATCACCATGGTCTGCAATTCAGCGAGAGACTCCTTCCTAAGTCCCCCACGTCACACCGCTGATTTGCCAGCAGCTTAAGATAGCTGACAGCAGGCTGTACTCTTCCTTTCCAGCATCAGGACAGATGGCCTCAGCTCACTCCAGCAACTCAGTTTAGCTGCTATGAAAAAAGAAACACTAAGAAGCATTCTTATCACAGCAATGAGCCACAGCCAAGCCCCGGAAAGGAAAGGGAACCTGCCTCCTGAAGGACAGAAAGCATTATTCTGTCACAGTGAATAGCACCAGCTGGGCTCTCAGAAGGCTTTCTGCAGGCAGGCTGCTGGGGAGAGTTCACACCCTAAACATGCCTTGCAATAATTTACACCAGATGCAAATAAGTGGTTACATTTTCAACAGCTACTAAATTGCAGTATTTCTTAAAGTTCTTGAATGTGAAAGACAATAAAACAGATTAATCTGCTTCAATATCTCTCGAAGGAAGAGGAAGGGATTGCAAGCATGGCTGGCACAGCACCCCCTACCGTGCACAGCCCAGGTGCTCGAGCCCAGGGAGCAGCATGGCCTCAAGTGACTCTCTCAAGGTTTACACAGGAGTCACCAGCTCAGTCATGGCTTGCAAATCTCCTGGTCTCCTCAGAGGTCAGATCCTGACACTCATTCGTGCAGGCCCTAAAACCAGCACTAAGCCCATTGTTTCCCAAGGATAAATGCCTTCTTTCCACAGAAATATCCTAGTAGAAACTGGGGCTAAAGGGTCAGCTTCCAGTGATCTTTCATAGTTAGAATGAAACAGAAAAGTGCCCAAATTACCTACACACAATGTGGTACAAGAAAACAGCAGATAAAATTAATCATTTGCATGCTAATTAAATTTTTCTCCTCAGTTAAAGGCAGCAAGTGTCATCTGATTTACTGAAAGAGCCCCTTGACTCCCCTCAGGATGGTTTTCAAGAACTGATACTGTGACAATTTCTGCAGGGGTGACACAGCAAATACTCTGGGCAGAGCAGGAAGTCCCAGTATCTGCTACTATGGATTCTGCGACTTTAATCGCTATGCACTGCTCCTCCTTTACGCCCACACTTGCCTGATTTTAAGCATCTAAGTCAAAATTTGACAAGACAACACACAAGGTGTACAAGACAATTCCACATTTTAACTGTAAATTAAAAGAGCAAAGCAAAACTATTTGCTTGTTAAGACCCTTGTTCTACATGACACTGGACCTAGACCCTAAATCTCCATCCTCAGGAAATATATTCTGGAGCAAAGAAGAAAGCACTTGAACTAAACATAGTGGTAGCTGGTACTTGATTAAGATAGCTAGAGTTTTATTTTGGCTTTAAGCCATATAAAATGGATGGGATGTAACAAGAAAATGATCCAATTAAAGAGAAAAACCATATGAGTAAAACTATATAAAAATTCAACAGATAAAACGTTTAAAAGAAGAAGGTAAAAGTAATTGCTTATCATTTGGGGTGTTAAGAGAGGAATTGAGAAGGGTTGCGGATTAATACTTTTGTTTATCAATGGAAGAGCCCACATTCCTGAAAAAATGGAGAGAATAAAGGGGAGAATGAGGGAAGAAAAAATAACAGGTTTGCTTGTGTTTACAGAGATGATTTGAAATGGTAACAGAAGTATTACAATCAGATGCACATTAATTCGTTTGGGGGCAAAAACTACAATCCACAGCAGTAAAACTCCAGAGGTAGGTAACAAAGAAGCATCAAGAACTTGAAAGGAGGCAAGAACAGAGGCAAAACCTTTAACAGATGTGTGAGGAAGTTCTTTGATACCTGAACTGCACAGGGAGCCTCAAAACATCTCCCAGATGGCAGTATCTGTATCACAGAGGCATCCTGCAGTGGCAGCAAGGACCCAGACTGGAGACCTCTGACACTGGAGAATTCTTTATAGGCCTCACTTGGAAAGTAATTACAAATAACCCAGTGAAAACGGATGCAATTCAACTAGTGATACACGCTAAAATGTAAATGTGGTGGTGGTTGGACTTTGTGCTTTGGTTTGGTTTTGTCTTTTTTTTAAATCACTGCATATCCTATACTACATGAAAAACAACTGCAGTACATGGCATTACACCAGCATGAGGGAAGCAGAGCTGGCAACTGCAGACTTGTTTTTCTAACATCAACAGAATAATCAAAGTATGGAAACACAGTAACTCCAAGAAGTTTGTACTGTCTCCAGTGACTGAAATACCCAAGAGCTACCTCAACACAGAGAAGTATAGAAAGAAACTGTAACTGGCCATAAGAGAAAAAGCAAGCAGCACCCAGGAGCACAGATGCAATTTTTTACTTGCACATGGGCACATAAATGCATGTTAACATGGGAAGATAAAATAACTGGGAAGTTTCTCTCCCATGTTCAGACAGTGACTCAGAGAAAGATCTTAATATATATAAGCAATATGAATGGTTATGCAATTACTAACTGTAGCTTCTGCAAACAATAAGCAAATGCTATGCATGATAGCATTTAGTAATAAAACATCCCTGTTTCTGTAAACTCTGCAGGAATGGCCCACTAAAATCTTACACATAACACAGTGAAATCAAAAAACCATAGGGTGGTGATGACTTTGGACTAAGACAGACATGCTTAGCAAATCAAGATGCCCACTTGCCTCTTCAGTAGAATACCAGAATCAGCAAAAACACTGGAAAAGTAATGATGAGTTTCTGGTATGAATCTTGGCCAGTTGCTGTCCCAGGCCTATCATACTCTGTGTGGAGGTGGCAGAAAGTTTCAAAACCATCCTGAGGCACAGAATAATTGCAGACAAGAAAAACAGTTCATGGAAACACACTATCTAATTAAGACAACCAGGCTTGGCATCAACTACTTGAAAAAAATATACTTTACCCTAGCACCAACAAATTGTAGAACATGCTTAACGTTATTTCACACAGGCAAAATCACCCACATCATCAGGCACCCCTAGCCTTAGTTTAGATACTAAGCAGGAAGCCCAGTTTCTAGAATGAAAAAGCTGCAAGAGAAGCTTCTCAGCGACCACCTGAGAGTTCTCCTTGAGTCACATGTGAATGATTCTCTTGCCACAGAAAAGCAGGTGACAAATGGGTGCTGCAGACCCAGCAATGGGAGAAATAGCTTTACACCTGTGTTCCAAGGCACTGCTCCAGCAGCACCGGGACAAAGAGCACAGGCTGTGATCCAGCCTCCTCCCACAGGAGACAGCACGTGCAATAGAGTGTGGAGCTCTAGTGACAATTACAATTTTGCTGCTGGGTGGGTAGCAAAATGACCCTACAGCTTCCCACGAGGAAGTCATGTTCACCATTTTAAAGAGAAAAAAGCCCAAGCTGATTTGCAAAGTGTGCTGTCTCCCATTTTCTAAGCTTGAAATGAAACCTGTACCTGAAAAAAACTGCACTTGAATTAAATGATGACTTGTCATTTCATTCTGTGGATGCCTCATGCTAAGTTTAAGTTACCATGGCTACATCTTTCACAATAAATGTAATACTAAAGAGGAGGGAATAAGAAACAATTATGCCTTTGGTTTTGCTTTTATTTTAAATATCAGGTGTTTGTGATCTTTATTAAGGTACTGACACAAACTGAAGAGGAACTTTTAAGCTGCAGAAGGACTTTTTATAAGGGCATGGAGCTACAGGACAAGGGGGAATGGCTTTTAACTAAAAGAGGGCACCTATGAAGGTGGTGAGGCACTGGAACAGGTTTCCCAGAGAAGTTGTGGATGCCCCAGCCCCTGGAAGTGTTCAAGGTTGGATGGAGCTCTGAAGAACCTGGTCAACTGGAAGATGTCCCTTCCCAAGGCAGGGGACCACATGATCTTTAAGGTCCCTTCCAAACCAAACCACCCTATGAATCTATGAAGATTGGTAGTGTCATGTAACTGGTAATGGTATTACAGCAATATTAACATTTGTATGCAGATCAAAGTGAGCAGTAAGTTGCTTGAGCACTCACAGAACATTATGTACCTTCCAGTCTTGACAAAATGAACTTAGAACCTGATGATACAGAAAGCTCTAGCTCTCTTGCAGCAGGGTTTTTAAGACTAATCTACACATCATTGTGCTAATTCTGTGGAAATATAAGATACATGTACAGAAACATCTGCAAACTAATGTACAGAACAATTACATTATTTTGTATATATTTAACTTACTTTTACTGAATGAGGAAACAGCCTTTTCTGAAGGTCATTTCTTTGGTCTTAAAAACTGAAACTCAAGCCACCTGGTTTTCATTTCCTGCCATATTCCTTGTTTCAGCTGCATACTGTGCTAAAAACAAAGGCTCCATTCTTTAATTGTGAATATCAGAAGCCTTTAACCTTCATTCTGTTGTTAGGGCCTTGGAATGTGAAAAAGTTAATATACAATATCCTCTTTTATTAGCTAAAATAATAAATGGCCAGTTGCATTCCTTTTATCAGCTGGGCTCAAGACCTGCAGATCCTTGGAGACTTAAGAGCTCAAGAGAGACAAAAATGTATGTCTTTCAAAGCAAAATCACTGTATTTGAACACAGTTCTGTTCAACTGTTTTGGATGACAGACAGGGATTGAAGGTCACTGTTTCTAAAGTTACCTAAGAAAAGGCTAGAAATAGGTCACCTCAGACCCTGTCACCCTACGGTGGTGAACAGCTGTCACATCTGGTCTCAATCAACAGCCAGGAACCAACAGCGAAGGGCGAGCCTATTCCCAGGCTTGGAGCATGGATGGTTTTAACAGAAACCACTGGTTCAGAGCAGCAGGACCAGTGAAAGATGGCATTCTTCAGCAAGAAACACAAGCCCTCAGAGGAAATGGGGCAGGAGGGGAAAGTCTTGTACAGCTCATTGAATAATTTTATTAGCCAGCTCACTGCAGAAGATGATTACTAATAAAACAAAGAAACATTTGTCTGTCAAGGTGACCAAAATGCCTCTTACCTCTGAAAAGAACAGATTTTGAGTGAAGAAACAAATGTGTGTAGACTCTGGAGATGACCTTTAAAACAACCAAGCAAACAAACAAAATCTTGTTCCATCAAGAAAGCAAGCTTCCAGAAAACCTGAAACCCTAATTATGACCACTAGTAAGTGACAGTCACACTAAGTCACAGTAATTGCTTTGAGATCCATCTGATACTGTCTTGGGATAAATAGATCAGGTCCACTAAGTCAGAATTCATAAAACATTTGCTGCTATTTAGCCTGCAAACAGAACAACTTATTCACAACTTCCAGAACATTTGGTCTGGGGCTCATGTTAAGAGGGAAGAAGCAGCACGCCTTACCCAGTGGTATGCTGGATCTCTTAACCAGGCTGCTGGGCAGCCTTTACATACCCTGCCATGGTTTCCAGGGGTACAGCTGGGAGGGGAGTGCAGGGAAGGCTGCCCTTCAAACCACAGAGGTCAGAGGAACCACTGGAGGCCGGGGGAGCAGAAATCTTTTTGTTACTACTGGTGAGACTCGAGACTCAGCATATGGCATCACACTGATGTACACATTTATATTTTGGATCACGGAGACTCTCACGTTTACCTTTTCCATTTTTATTAAACTGACAAAGAGTGAGATTTTGCAGTTGGTTCATAGATGTACATTAAATAACAGGCAATCACTTCACTTGCACATCAACACTTCCCACATTTAGTGAAGAACCAAAATTTGAAAGCTGTTTCCCGTCCCACCCCAGTCTATTAGTAATGAGGGTATTCATTACAGCAGCATAAACTGAGGAAAAATACGCTGCTTAGCTTGGGAAAAAATGTGTAGAATAATCAGTGTGGTGCAACACTGGCTGAAACTTGATTTCACAACAGTCATTGCACCAAAAGGTTTAAGAAAGTGGTCTTAAGAGACAAACTCATAAAAAGTAACAGAGAAAAGAACTCGTACCATGTAATCTCTGGGCATCACATGGCTGTAAAATTGATAAGGAAAACCCTTTGGTTTAGTTTGTCTGTAGAGCTAGTAAACAGAATGTATGCCACAGTGATAACAAACATTCTTAACGGTTCCTAGCATTTCTTGTTATGATCATTCTGTTTATTACAACCATACTGAACTTCAACTTTTCTTAACGTGTTAGAAGCTACTTCACAATCAATCACTTTTCAGAGAGCAGAATTACTTCATTGACAAGAACAAAATGTTGGGAGCCTGGCTAAAAACTGAGGACTCTTACATGCAACTTTACTTAAAAACTATCACATTCATACTTGGCTGCATAATTTTTTTAAATTCTGTCAAAAAACCTCAAAACCTTATTCTGGGCATCAAAATTCTGTTCTTGTGAAAACAACTGCCACTCCTTAAGCCATCTCAGGGTCTCTGAAAAAAACATTCATTAAAGTTGACCTTATGTCTGTAACAACAACTAGCAAAATCCTTTAAGGGTTTCTTGTAAACCTTTATTTATGAATCTGTCTCAAGCAGCAGCTCAGGCTACAAGCTCTGCTGTGCTTGGAAATAAGCTTTCCAATGATCCCTCTGGAGGTACACAGAAAAGACCATCACAGAAAATGTAGCACTTCAGTAACTTGGCATCCCATTCCCTTGTCTGGACAGAACACTGTGACCAACCCCATCTGCTGCCCACAATGACTTCAGTATAGGATCGGGAAACTGAATGTAAAAAGCCACTGAACAGGCTCCATCTCCACTTTGCTTGGCAGAGGAAGAGCCCCTGTAGCTCCGGCTGGGCAAGAAAAACCAGTGTCAATCTTGTCAGTGTAGCTATATATGCACACTGTACTCCCTAATATTTTCCAAAACAATTAAAATTTGGCAGCCATGTTCTTCCAGCCCCCCCTGTACCTGGCCTGCTCCAGCCTGAGCAGCAGAATCAGAGTGATTCTTTTCCAGCAGGATAGTGATTATCCACACATCCAGGAACTGTTGCAGTTACAAGAGCAATAAGGAGGTCAGGAGGATTTCTTTTCAGTGCTCTCACTGTCATCACTGCTACGCTGCCAAGACATGCAGGGTGAAAGGAAGTCTGACACAGGGGGAAGTGTGTGGCTTGCTGGGCAGAAAATGAGGTGAGAGATGCAGATTAGAGAGATCCATGGAAAAATGAGGTACAAGCAAAATGGGTACAACTGAATCAGAACAGTAGGAGTGAAGGAGGTGTATGCGTGTGAAATTAGATCAGAAGACACAGAAGTATAAGCAATAAAGTGCAAGTGAAAGTGAACATAAAATGGAGAAAACTTTAGATCCCTATCTTCAGCTGCTCTCAGAAAGAAACTCAGACAAAACAAAAAAAAGCCCAAACTTTTAAGATTAGCATACCTTAAGGACAACTGCTAGCCTCGGCTGATTTTATCTCCATCAGCTCATGCTGTAAAGGGGCATCCTTTGATGGAGAATTTTAGACTGTAAGGGAATTTTGGTATACAGCTGTTGCATCCTTTTTTCCATTAAAAAGGACACACCAAAAAAATTAGATACAATCAAAAAACCCACATTAAGTGGTAAAATATAGTACACTAAACTAGGAAGAGCCCAAGGCAGTACAGCTTACATTCTCCTAATTTGTTGCCCCTATCCAAATGCATAACTGTAATTAATTTTAAAAAATAGATAAAATTAAAAACTGCATACCTTTTTTTTCTTATCGGTCTCTCCACCTCTTTCTGCACACTGGATGAGCCTGTTTAGAAGAATCAGCTGTCAGTGAAGCTTCTGTCCATAGAACTTCTTTTGCAATTCATTGCTAAAGTTAGGAGCTCTATGTAAATCCAGAAAGGGGGTTGGACGACAACGGGAAAGGAACTTGGTTCCTTTTAAAAGAAAACCTAAATAAGGAAGTTGAGGGATTGTCTACACGTGCAGATTTGGTGCTTGTTACTTGTGTTTATCAAATACTACATTAATTCTGTGACAAGGTTAACTTCCTCAGTTGCGAAGCCATGGCATGTCTCCCATTTCATAAACAAGCAGCAAAACAGCAGATGTTTTGTTCACTTTGCCTGTTTTTCGGCATTAATGGCACAATTATCTATTAATGAAATTTAAATAGTAGTGATCCAAATCGTTCTATTCATTGAAACTCTTTGGTCATTACTGTCCAGAACCAGAAGTCTGCAGGGAAGTACCAGCCAACCACCTCAGAGTAAAACTTCCCCATCCATTAATGACTTTAAAAGTTTGTACTGCAAAAGAAACCATTGTCTACAGGTGGACAGATGTCATACTAGTGTATCTAGGTAGTTCTTTATTTCCCTCAAATTTCCTCCTTAATCTTCCTGTGATGAATAAAACTCAGTGTGGTTGCTAAACAACTAAAGCAAAAACCTTTACAAGCTGCCGTAGGCTCCCGGAAAATCACATCAGTCTATGATCCAGAGATGGTCTCTTTAGGCAGCAGTTCCAGATCCACAAAGTCTCAAGGACAAAAATGCTTCCTGATGACTCTGCATAGCAAGAACTACACTTAATTAAATACTGCCATTTCAAACCCGGTTTCTTACCAGATAGTTAGGATAGCAAAAAACCTAAACATGCAACATCAAAATTTTATGTACAATTCTGTTTCATCAAACAGTTCTCCTTCCCCTTTTCCTCTTTCCTAGGAAACAGGGAGAATACAGCATCTTTCTCTAAAAGGTTTATGAAAGTATTTGTGAGATTGAAGTGATGAGCTTGAAAAGTACAAAAATGAGAACAATTTCAAGTTGCTCCCCTCCACCTTGAGAAAATTTTTAGTTTTACTTATTTTTAAGAATACTGAATTTGCTGAGGCCTATCTAGACATCAGGAGCCATCACCCATTCCTACCTGTTTCAGAGCTCTTTTTTGGCTCATCTCTCAAAACTCAGTGCTTTTTTTCAGCCCTCCTCCCTCTCTACTGGCACTTGCTTGGTTGTGTCTTGCAGAGCTACTGAAGCAATGAAGATGGCAGGCTATCTGTAATACAAATAATACTATTCAATGACAAAGCACTAGAAATAGACTAGAATGCACCTTATTATTTGAGGAAACAGACAGCAACGAAGACTTCAAGAAGTTTTACTTAACAAGTTTTAGAATACAGCTCAATGCTGAAAAAAGCCATTTTCTCCTCTCCTAACAAATGAGTACCTTTATTAACAAAAGGGTCCCAAGTCGCTTTTGTGCCATCCCAAATCCCTAACAAAAAATAAGGCCCTGAAAGGTAGGGCGAAATTTTCCTTATATGCTGAACAGTTAAAGAATCTCACATTTATGTAAAACAGCAGAGAAGTCAGGTAACACCACTGCATTGAACCTGATAAGCTGGAAACTAATCACTTGAGTCAAGGACTCAACAGAACAAGCTGCCTGACAGCCAGCTACTGCCTCCTGTTGCCTTACAAACATGGGATAATGTACACTACTGCCAGCATGGTTTATCCTTGGGTTTTAGGTGGTTTACTGCCAGATAGAAAGACCTTCTTTGTAGCACACACACAAAATGCAAAAGGCAAATGAGAAAACAGAATCCTTTTCTTAGAAACTGCCTCATCTAAGGTGCTGGGGACTTAACTTTCCTAGTTCTTTAACAGAATTATAGCCCAGCGTATCAATACTGGGCTTTTAAAACATAATACAGTCAAATATGCGTAATTTTCACAAATCATTTTACAAATACCATGTATAATAAAACTCCTTAATTTCTGACAATTTAACGAGAATTGTCCACCAGGATACTGCATATGAAGCAGTAACAACAAGCAATAAATACTACTTTTCCATTAAAATAAACTGATACTACTACAACCATCAACCAGGCTACAGCCACATTATTGCATGACAAAGATACACACAGTAACTACTGTTGGTACATTTTTCTTATTTATTCAAAAGCTAGTGGATGACAAAAAGGGTTAAAATGTTTTATACCACCTATTTAACACATGAACAAATACTTAATCCAAAGGGACTCATTTTACAAGCCCCTCTGTCCAAAAACCACACACAAATTAGTTTTTATACACAAATGTTTATTTCTCAAATAAACTTCCCCTTTAAACACAAGGAATGAAATCTAAATCTTCATAAAGATGGATCCAAAACAAAATCCCTCCAGTACATTGTAATCACTGTTTTGTTGGTCACTACTGGCTTTAACTGTTTAACATCAAAAAACAAGGACATATTTAAAAAATCATGCTACTGGATACCTAGCTCTGCCTCTGACCAGCTCTACACTGATCTCCAAAATTTTAAAATTTTACATCATGAAATCTGAAGCATTTAATTGAACAACAGCTGTGCATTAAACACAAACAACTGAACAAGAAGATTATAAGATGTAATCAAGTTCATAACGAATATAGGTGTTCTTTTCATCATTATAGATTCTTGGATAATGTGCTATCAGAGCATCCTGTGATCCAATGTAGATTGAATTATAGATCTTCCAGTAAACATCTCTGACTTTTCTGGCAGGGTGAAACAAACCCTAGGAAACAAAACAGAATGAAATGTAAGAAAAGCTTAAGGTCCCAGTGCCTTTTATTGAATTTAATCAAGCATTGCAAAATAAGCATGTAATAAATTGGCAGAACGTAGAAGCTCTATAATAAGAATATACAAATAGTACTTGCAAGAATATACACTGGAAGAGACTTTCACCTTCCTACCGATGTCAGTATCTTCATGCTGAGGTCCCCACAATGCAAAAGTGTTAAATTTCCTATCTGAAAATTACTCCTAAAATGCTGTCACACCTTCTCTACACTGACCTGCATTACCTTAATCCTTGCTCACCTGTTAGGTGAGTTTTGATTCCATAGCCAACACAGCTACTGTTTCGTGCAATTGCACAGAAAAGGAGCCTTCAGATTTTACGACCACATGTACATTTACACAAGCTGAACTGATCAGTGTTGATCTAGCAATATAAATTCTAACGAAAGCACTGTTTTATAGTGCTTCACTCTTCTAAATGCCTCACTGTTTTTCTTGGCTAACAACAAATTATGACTATTAATCCTATCCTCTCATTTATTTATCTCACTGGTTACTTGTTCTCGTAACCTCTCCCATGGCTAATTTATTCCCCAGTCATTAGTTTATGTCCTCAAAATTTGTGAGATGCTTCCAATTTAGAAATCAAAGTGCCAGGCTATTTAAGTTAACTGATATTCTAAGTTACCTGCTCTTTCTACACAAGTTCTGTGAGGTATTCATCTATCTCCCTACACCAAACCCTCTGTTTACTGTCCATTTCCACTATTCAACTCCTTGGCACAGAATACTATGTCTACAGAATACTTTGGAGACAAAGAGCCAGTTTTTCCTTGGCTGGAAATCATCTTCAGTTGACTTTTTTGTCTCCTGGAAAGAAGTCCTGCCTGACAAGTGCTGTCTCTGCTGCCCCAGCACACATAAAGCCATACCTGTAAACAGTACTGCAACATCCTGCAGGGTCCAATAGCAACTCTGAGGCCCTCCAGAGCCCCCATAACTGCCTGGATGACGTGAGGAGAGGTTTCAAACACATTGGGCCACACATAATTTAACAAGTGATTAAGAGAATCTTCACAGCCGAACCCATAAACACCAAGGGACATATGCTGCACCACAGCACTGGCTGTTTGTCTGTGTACAAGATCCCTGCAAAGAGAACAATGGGCTATTAATAAATAATATTTAGAAGCAACATGATTGAAAAAGCATAGTATTTCTTTTCAATGACAGTTTTTTTGAAAACACTAATAACACTTTTAAGCCATACTTACTGACAGCAAGAGGAAGAGTATAAAAAATCAGAAAAAGCGAAAAAAGATGTGAGTTTTCTGACAAATTACTGCACTCAAATTCCACAGAAGTACCAACAACAGAAATTATCAAAAGTAGTTTTAGTGGAAGAAATCTTGACTAACTGAAGATGTTTTTATAAATTTAACCTTCAGAAGTATTAGTAAAATTGGAGCATATATGAAGTGAACTATTTGCAAACAATGACTTCCAAATTATGCTGTTCACTTAAAGCCTTTAGCAAACAATGACAATATGCATATTTGCTATCATTAACAACAACGCATACCCTTGAAAATATGACTAAGCCTAACTACCACTGAAGAAGTGCACCCACCTGTCCATTAAAGCATCTTCAAGCAATGGCGTAACAGCATAAATGTAATCTTTTCCCATCTCTCCGATGTATTCAAACAGGAAAGAAAGCGATTTTAACACACCATTCTGGACATTGAGTTCTGGAACTCTGTATTCATTCATAAGTGCAGGCAGCACTGTGAAAGGTGAGCATGTTTCAGCCACAATAGCAATGGCTACTGTAGTACATACTCTGTTCTGCCTTTCCTGTACTTTCAAGTTGTTCAGTAGTGTGGCCAACACATCGTGAGGTCTGGAAGAGATAACATGGGCATCCGTGTCAATAGGTTCAGTGAGGACTTGGATAAAATCAGTTAAGCTTCAAACAACTGGCAGAGAAACATGGATTAGCCCTCATAAAAGTTTAGAGAACTGGAAAACAAACTGAACATTAAACATGAAATACTAAATTCTAGAACAGCTTAAGGATTTATTTTCATAGCCACGATTTTTTACTTTGTCTAGACTTAGCTTTTTACCTGTCTTCTATTCTTCCTCCTGTAAGCTCTGGAGGGTAGCAGAGCCGCTCCACTATTACTCTGATCCCACAGGTAATTACAGACTTCTATAAAACCATAAGCATTGACAGAGATAAGTGTCTCTACTGCACAGAGAACACAGTTACAGCACTCCCTGGCTGCTTGCTCTATCTGCATTCAGTCAGTCATCAGTCACTTAAGGAATATGCATAAAGGTGGCAACTGGGCTTCATTCTACAAGGTGCTGACTTGCAGTATGGCCTTATTGGAAACAATCCTTTAAAAATCAATCAAACTACTGATTTGGCGGGGGGAGGGAGAAAAAAAAAGAGAGAAGATAAATTATTTGAAGGAGGGTTTATGAAATAATACAAAGAGGGTCTGAATGCACATCATAGTATCAAAAATTCATGAGACAATAGCTCTTACACCCAAATAAGAGCTAACCTTCTTAGTTCACAAATTTTGTTCAGAAGTGCAACATCCTATGTTAATGAAGAATACGTGACTGTATTCTTCAAAATGAGTAAAACCAAGTCTGCACATACAGTATGTAGAAAGGCTGAGTATTTCTCACCAGAAAACTAACAATCATCACTATGGTAACTGTATGTAGAAGTGGAGAAGCATTAAACCAACCTACCCAATAGCTTTTGCAATATAACCAAAAGTGTTCACTGTGGCTCTTCTGATAGCTTTCTTGTGAGCTTTTAATAATTCAAGGAGTTCAAAGCAGATCCTCATCCATTCTCTTGCAGAAACATACTCTGCACCTCTGAAAGAGAATAAAGTGATTTAGCTCTTCATTGATGCTAGAAGATTTTAAATAAAGCCACAAACTGCAGCACCTATTCATTTGCTATCAGAGGTAACTGCTTAAGCATTTCCTTAATTAGGTAACTCAACAGTGTCTGCTAAATATCTCAAGCTTTATGCAGCACTTCAGAAATATCAAGAGATACAACAATAATACCCAGATGCCAAACTTGAGCTTTTGCTACAATAATTGCCCACACAGAGAGTTAGATATTGCATCATTACTCAACTTACCTGTCTGCAATACGCCCAACAAGATCAATACAATTTTCCTGTACTTTCTCATGTCTGTTCTTCAAAATAGGTGTCAGCCGTGGCAGCAGGTCTTTGATTGGTGGTGTCATCTTGTGCATACCTATTGCATTCAAAGAGGCGCATTTAGTTTTATAATGCGTTTTTATTTTGCTCTTGAACAGCCAAGTAATCAATACAAAAACCTACCTATAACATTAACAATAGCCTTAAGCGCTCCGAGTATGCTGCCCAGTACTTCAGGATATTCTTCACCCAGGTACTCATACAAAACAACACCCAAATGTCCCATCAATTTTTCCTATAACCAAGCAAAAAGAGTTAGATGTTAATTTTTCCCTCCCCTCTCAGTACTGTGACCTGCTAGAGCAAATCTGGAAGAGAAGCCCATACCTCTTGACAAGTCTTCATGACAACTGCAGTACGAGAGATCAGGTCAGCAGCCTGCTGCCGGACTTTGGCTGATTTGTTGTTCAAACGCCACAAAACTGTACCACAGATCTGTGGCAAGTAGGGTTTAACTCTTTTGCCTAGAGCATTAACCACTGTGCCAAAACCATTCAGCATCACAGAATCCTGAGGGGTAAAAGCAACAAAGGAAATCAAACAAACAGCAAAAGGGCATTTTAACTAAACTTGTCATGATCTAAAACTGCTTTTAAAATGCTAACATTCCAGAGATTGCTTCTGGATTTCAATGATTAGAGCACTGACATCTAAAACAGGATTCTAGAAATCTAATTTAGTTATACAGAAATGTATGCTTCTAACAGTGAGACAGTGTACAATTACGGTGAACCAAATACACCAACACCCTTGGCGTACCTCTGTTGTCTGCTCTTGAAAGGCGTACAAAATACCATCAATAAGCTGTTCTTCCAGCTTATGATCAATGTCTGCTGCCCCCAGATTTCCCATTATCTTCTCAATTGTTTCCATGACCATTTTTCTGTACTGCTCAGCCTCATCTTTCAGATCATCCACAATTCTAGAAATAATTTCTGCCGCTCCAACTTTATTTGCCAGCTCCACAGTTGTATCAACCAACTGAAATACACAAATGTTAAGTAAGCAAGCATTGTTAAAATCTACTTTCTACATCTTGAAAATAATTTCCCTAGTCTGAAGAAACACGTTAAGCCCACTATAAAAACCGGTTTTACCTTTAGAAATCATCCAGTGTTTTTAAGAACATAAATGGGGTGAACCATCCCATCTTGCAACAGATGAAGACTCATTCACAGATGTAAAATGTCGTGATAACCACCTAAGAACCTGAAAATCTTCGCTACACAACTTCTAAATTACTAGTACAAACAAAAATCAAGCTTCAGGACACAGACAAAACTAAATACCTCACCTGACTGAACATTCTAATATTCTTCTACTATAAATAATTTTCCAGTTAAAAAACCACCAAAAATACCTGTCTGTAATTTCTTCTGTCCAGTGCCATTCTGTGCTGCCAGAAATGTTTGAAGAAAGGTGGCAAGATTTCTGTTTTAATGTAGTTTGCTTCAACACCATCTGTACCACAACACTGCTTTACCACCTGACAGGAAATAAAAATCCAACAATGTTAATTCTGTGTAGGGTGTGGGGTGAGTGATCTAGGGTGGGGGGTTTTTGTTTGGTTTGGGTTTTTTTCTGCTTTTTATTTCAAGAAAAGGAAATACATACATATTCAATATCAACGCTGAACTATCATTCTGACATACCTTTAACACAATCTTTTTCATCTCTTCATCAGGAGACTGGAACTCTCTGATAAGAATTAACATGACTTCTCTGGTGTAGTAGTTTGCATACTCAGCATCCATGAGTGGAATCAGGTAACCAATAGCCTTCAAAAAGGCAGCCAAACCCTATTTAAATGCAAAATATGTCTCTAATGAGTTACAGCAGGTACATATCCATTTCAGTAAAAACTAAAGGAAGTATTTCAGATTTACCTTTCCTCTGTGTTGACGTATACCCTTCCACAAAGGCTTCAGGACAGAATCAAATGACTCAATACCATAGGGAGTGGCTGCCTCAGCCAAAGCTGCAATGGCCAAAGCACTGATGGTGCGAACTTTCTGCTGCTCATCCACCAGCCCTGCAAGAGAGTAGGGTTTAGCACCATTTCTTGTACTTCTGTCTTAAGCTCAGAACAACAAAAATAGAGGAGCAGTGTAAAAGGGAATTCCTAATTTTCAGGAATACCAAACCACTATTCATCTTTATTTGGCTTTCAGAGTCAGCAGAAATGTTTCTCATTGTCATTAACAACAACAAAACCAGGACCTTACTGTCACTGTGCCCTACTGAGGTATGGAAAACTTTACAGATATAAAGGGAGTAAAACAAACTTTGTCTGGGAAAGCAGAACTTACCGTGTTCAATGATTTCAACCAAGCTCCTGAGATGAGGCAGGATAGCACAACCCATAAGAATAGCAATCTGCTGTACAATCTTGATGCCAGTGTGCCTGGCCTGCCAGGATTTTTTACTTTTACAGACAGCTTTCAAGAAGGGTAACAGAGAAGGAATGCCCAGGGCAGATGCAACAACAGCAAAGGCTCGAGCTGTTGTATTTCTGACATATTCATCCATGTTATCAATATCAGGTCGCATTGTGGAGATCATTGTTGCCAAACCAGCAGCCTGCATGAAAAAACACAAATACCAATTGGATTTATGAACAGCAAGTTAATTCTTCCACCATGCCTATAAACATGCAGCTATATGGAAGCTAACTCAGTGCTTTAATGAAGGATGGAGTTTTACCTTAGCCAAATTTGAAATAATTTCTCTGCCTTCCACTCTAGCATAGTAGTCTTCATCAATCAGCAGTGGTTCAATAACGACAAGGATCTGAAAAAGATAAACAAATTAATATTTCCTTTCATTAATGCTTTCTTGAGTATTTCTAGCCGTACTAGAGTGCATGAAAGAAGAGATGGTTCCATTAACCCAAGCCTTATGATGATCAGAAAAAAAATAAACCTATTACATTGCTTTTATAGGTCTTAGTCTCTTAAGGACCTGGTCTGGAGATACTACCTAGATCAGCTAAGGTCCTTCCCACCCCCAAATACGCATATATCATATTTACATCATGTCTCAATACTATAAAGCCTACTCTCCAATCACACTGTAAAAACTTTAAAGTTTGGCTTAAGAAATATGAAAGCCAATCATGTTAAAAAAACATGGTATCATCCTCTTCTGATACGCACATAAAATGCAGAAAAAGCAAATCAGATGAAACAGGAAACTGCAACAGACCTTGTGTACATACGGTCGGACCAAGTCATCCAATTTGTAAAGAATTCTGTCAATGACTTTGACAAGCAAGTGACGCTCCTGATCTTCGAGTGTTGGTGACATCAGCAGAGGCAGAATCTGATTGAACAACGGTCCTGCTCCAAATTCCCGAGCTTTATCAGTAATTTGTCGCAACGCAGCCTAAACAAAACCAGAAAGCCTGCCAGTTAAACTAAGGAAACAACACTGAACAATCATAAAACAGATATTAACCAAGGTAAAATGTAACTGACTATATCCACAGGTTTCCAAATACCTGCCCCAACCACTGCAAAACTATTTCAAGCAATTTTATGCAGATCTGTTTAAACACAAATGTGTGATGACAAATACTGTGTTGTTAGTGCCCAGGTGTTCAGTTTTCAAGAAAGGCATGCTTCTGAGCTAATACTGGCTCCATCTGGAAAGCAGCATCACAGTATGTATTTGCATCCAGACAGCTTGGTGTTTGGTCAGTTTAGAGTGTTTGCAGAAAAGACTGCTATTGCCAAATGTGTAAGGCCAAAACTTAAAGTGTAAGGAGCAAAATCCAGAAAATTACAAAGCCCTGTAAGCAAAACACACTATAAATCCAGTTTCTCATAGTTGCAAAAAAATTATACAAGCCCTATACCATTAAGTGACTGACATCACTGTACAAAGAGCAGCAATACTAAATTATATTGAATAACAAAAAGCCACACAGATACAGAAGACAAAGAAAGGAAGCACTAAATAACAACAGTGTGTGCTGTTTTGGCTGGAATAGAGTTGATTTTTGTTACAGTCACTAGTATGGGCTGTGTTCTGGATTTGAGTTGAAAACAGTGCTGCTAACCCAGGGATGTTTAGTTACTGCAGAGCATTACTTACACACAGTCAAGGCCTTTTTTGCCTCTCACCCCACCCCACCGTTGAGAACGCTGATTAGCACAAGAAATTGGGAGGAAAAACAGCCAAGACAGCCAACCCAAACTGACCAAAAGGATGCTCCACATCATAGGGCACCATGCTCAGCATATAAGTCAGGTGAAAGCTGGCCATGGGTCACTGCTTGGGGACTGCCTGGGCATCAGTTGGTTGCTGGTGAAGAACTGTTTTCCATGGGGTTTATTTCTCTCTTTTTTTTGTTTGTTTGTTGTTTTGTTATTTTCCTTTGCTATTATTATTAAATACTTCTTACCTCAATGCACAAGTTTTCTCACTTTTACTCCTCTGATTCTCTCCTTCATCCTACGGG
>VZRL01000598.1:441116-462498 GCA_013397895.1 Origma solitaria
GGGGAGTGGGGGAAGCAAGCAGCTGTGTGGGGCCTAGTTGCCCATTGGGGTTAAACCACAATAAATAGCAAAGCTTAGGAGATTATCTTCAAGAGAATCCTATGGACAACTGAAACTAAACCTGAAAACAAACATCAATTTTTGAAAAATGGAATTATATATGAAATAAATGTATCTGACAATTCACCTTACCTTTCGCATGGGAGGTGTGCCATTCTTTATTTTCAGAAGTAATTTCATTATTTTTCTCTCCTTCTGTTCCTCAGGACTCAGAGTTGATTCATCAACATCAACCTACAAATAAATCCAAACAAATAAATGGGCATTGCTACATAATCAGAAGAAACCAGGGAAGTTAAATCAGGATGAGTGAAATCTCCTTTACCAGCAGCTTGTCAAAGTACTGGATATCATCTGGTTTCAGGAATGGCAGGTTGCCAGATGGCTGGTCATTAACACTCTTCATCGTGCGGTCCTCTGTCTGCATGTGGAATCCTGTCATACCCCCCAAAGGTGTTGGAGTCGCTGTGAGCTTCCGAGCTGGAGTACGGATGGGTACGTAACCAGCTGGGGGCGGGAGGACCTAAGGAAGGAGGACAAAATTCATTTTAATGGCAACAGATATAGAAAGAGGGAGCCATCAAATATAAACCACCACTGAAGCTGTAGTTTTCACTTTATTTGTTCAGGGATTTGTGTGTTGTTGTATACAACAGAATCCTATATTCACAGCAATACAAACAAACTCAGCCTGACAGCTTGTATTTGCTCTTATCCTGTACTGACAACATTTCAGAAGAAAGCTCACTCCTATTGCTGAGAACTTCGATAATAAATTGCGAATTCTCCAAGGATTAAACAAGCACTTCACTAAGTGGATGAATGTAGCATACTTGATTTCTCAGTATTTGTGATCCTCTTCTATGTTTTTCTACATCTCGACTTCATATTTCTATCAGTCCATAGAGAGTACATTTCTGGCCTTGACAGGCATTTGAACACTGAGAAGCACAACAGTGATTTGCCTGTGGGATCACCTTTAGACCTCCCTTTCTAAGGCATTTACAATAAATCAGTAATTAAGTCAAACAAGTGTGTACAATCAATAATCAATACTTGATTTGAAGCATTCTACTTCTAAGGAAAAAAAACCAAACAGTAATCTCAGGTAGGAAAAAAAATCATAGTGTGCTGTATTTTAATCCAGATGAATTACCTTATATCCTTCTGGAAACATAGCATCCAATTCCTCATCAGAAAGTGGTCTGTTTCTCTCATCAATCTCCCTCTCCCAACGCCAAGCCTGCAGCTGTTCAGGAGTCATGCTCATGATGTGACCTACATCCAAATTTTAAAAAAAAGTGTTTTAAAAAAATCCTTTGTATGCAGAAGCAGGTGACTTGTCATCGAGTCAAAGTTTCCGTAGCACTTGAACTCCGTAGCCAATAAGACATCAAACTTTTACAGAGCCTTTTATCAAATTTTTTACCAACTAAACTGAACAGCAACAGAGATGTAACCCTAGTCTCAATTCCTCTCCAGAACTATGGACATTACCACAAGCAGGAGAGCATGATGGGCAGAAATCTATTTCAAAAAACAATACAAAAGTAAATGCTTCATTCCCACAAAAGCAAGCAAAGCCTTAGACAAATGACTGAGCTTACCGGGTGTAGGGGTCGCCATGTTCATAGCTGGTGTACCGATGGGTGTTTTGCCAGGTGTCAGAACAGGAGTGCTGCCACCCATCTGGCTCGCAGGTGTTTCATCCCAGCGGGACTTCCTTTTGCTTGCTCCTGGGGTTGGTGTCTCACCTATGGAGTCACCACCTCTATCTGTACGAGGTGTCTCAGCCCATCCACTGCCATGCCCCGGAGTATCTAAGGAAAAACAAAAGCCATTTTCTCAGAAAGCTGAAATATATACATATAGTTGGAATATACATTCCAACTATACTATCAATATTCAAACTCATTTTCAATATCAAATTAACAAACAGTAGACAAAAAGTAAAGACTACTTTGGTGAACACTAAAAAAACACAGGCATTACACTAAAAATACCCAACAGAGAACTTCGTTTTATAAAAACAGCATGTCATCTTTCTGCTGAACCTTAGCATAAAAAGATAAGATTCTAAAAAAAAAGAGAGAACTACTCAGATATTCTAGGACTTGAACAAAGTACTCCACGTACTCCCTTGATAAAAGCATTAGGTAACAACAGTGTTTCACTGTTCTCTGACACAAGAGTAAAATTCAAATTAGGCAGGTGAGAAAATGCTTCTCAAATTTGTTTTAACAACAACCTCTTAAAAAAAAAATTCAAAAACAACACAAAGAGCAATTAAACATGAGCTCCTTTACTGTGTTCTTTAAACATTAAAATCTCAACCTGAAGCAGGCACTAGACATACCACAAAACTTTGATTCAGTTTTTAGCTGAAATACTTTCGCAGATCCAAGTTAGGGTTACAGGCAGAACCCAATGCTACAAACTCAGACAAGAACAAATCCCTCCATCAACCACTAGATGTCAGAATATAATTACTTCTTGCGTGGCTTCTGAACTCACTGTTCACTTAAGGTGAAAAAATCCAGTACCATTAACCATTCAAAATTGACTACACACTTTTCAGTTTGCAATAAATACCTCTTTCTGTTTTCGGTGTTTCATCCCATCGATTTTTCCGTGCACTGGACGTGGCGCCTCCATGGCCTGGTGTTGCATGACCAGGAGTGTCCCGGCCAGGTGTTGCAGCTCCTGCTGGTGTGTGACTGGGAGTTGGATCCCATATTTTTGAGCCTGGGGTGGCACCAGGTGTTTCGCTACCCTTTGCACGGCCTGGAGTTTCATCCCATCGCAGAGATGGGGTGTGTCCAGGAGTCTGCACAGGACAAAACCAGAAGCATCAGTATCTCACACTGTGCAGTAAAAGACTGCTAGCTGCTCTTAAGTACAGTAAGAAACTTCTGACACTCAAGAGGATTAGAATTAATAATGTATTCTGTAGACAGCTGATGAGCACTAGGATCATTACCTCTGCTTGATCCCAACTGGACAACTTCTTAGGTGTAGCACCAGGAGTCTGATCAGCTGTCTGATCCCAACGCCGTTTGCGTTTTGAAGGTGGCTGAGAAGCGGCTCCATTGACGACTTTAAGCTCTCCAGCTTTAGCTTTTTCAGCTAGTTGTTGCCTAATTTCCCTCTGTTCAAGAGCACAAAAAAACAGACACAAGAACTCTTCAAATTATACGTTTAAAAGGGTTTTTTCAGCAGTATTATATATTTTTATGCTTCTTATGAGTTTTTGCTCAAATAACCCGCAATTAGCTACTGCTTTCATTTGAAGGACACTTTTTTCAAATACTTCTATATTGACAGAGCAGTTGTGTTTGAGGGGCTGTTTTTAAACTGATTTTTCAATAAGTGCCATTCTTAAAGCAAATGCAAATGCAGAGAGAATTTTTAAAGCTATCAGTTTCTGTCACCTACAGGTATATGCCTTAAGACCATTACCCATCTGTTTCAAACAAGTACCACTTCAGTATATTAAAGGTGTGTGACTTGGAAAATATGTTCGCATGAGCTACATCCCACGCCATAAAAAAGCCTTGAGATTCTTACTTAAAATTCTGAAATGATACTGCTAAAACAGCACACTAACCCAGACTGTTTCGCATTTATCACTGGCAGTAAGACTGTCAAAATTACGACCTAATTCCTTAATGAAGGTAAGACAAGTATGACAAATCAATGTCAGAAGTCACTGGAACTACAAGATCTTGCTCCAATTAACAAGATTGTACTGTAGGTATTACACAAGAAATCTGATGTTACCAACATCTTTTGACCTATTAAAATGAATTTTAAACCATGTACTTTTTGGTTCTGTTTTGTGGTGGGTTTTTGGGTTTTTTTAGTATTTAAAATCAAGTATCAACCTTATACTGCATCTTAGTACTGCAACATCTGTTGTAGATACTTCATCAAAAGCCTTTCAGAATCTCCCTGGCTTCCCTATACAGAGAGCTTACAAAAACAAACATCTCTGACACTGAGTAATTCTCGGTCACTGTTAGATATTGTCTCTCCTCCTCGGAAAATATAAACAAGAGAAAGTCCAAGTGCGACCAAAAAATCCAGATTAAAATATATTGAGACTATTTTTCCCTGCATTGCTTAGATATTACAAAGAACAGATGTTTTCCATAACTTTCATATTTAAATTCTACTGACTTTCAACATATGAAGAACGTGATTTTCCAAAGAAAGGGGCTTTTAAGTCAAGACAAAGTCAACAGAATTTACATTCCCACTTTAACATGCTTTCAAAGGCTGTAACATGAAACTCAGTTGAAGTGGAAACCCCCCCCTCCACGCACCTCTTCTTTTGTTAAATGCTGTTCACGCATAACATCCATGTATGTTCTGGCATTCATTTTAGGGTCTGGAGTCTTCCCTCCTGCAGAAAAGAACAGCAACAGGAATGGAGCACAATGAGTACAGGATAAGCAGAAACTATGGACTTCTACTGTCCTGCTCTAGTATTATATTATTCCATGATCATTTAATTTTACTTTTTGATTGAAAATTTTTAAAATTACATGTATCTTACGTTTATTCAGTTTGCTGATCAATTTAACCTGTTTGAACACAAACATAACTACTGCAGTTTCAAACAAATATTTTAAAGCCGATAAAAATGATAAAATGACAACACAGTTAAGAGTCTTCAGAAGTGATGGGTTCCTGGGTTGCTAATCCGGAATACGTACACTTTCGTGCCTTTGTCTCCATCAGCAGTTCTGACTTCAAGCAGCAGAATAGAAGCCTAGAAAATTATCTCTTTACCATTAGTAACACTTTGGAAAGATATTTATAATCAAAACATTACCTTGTGTAAGCTGTTAAATCCTACTTGTTATCTGACTATAAATAACTACTGCATACCTAAGTAATGTTTAAATTGCTTTATCATAAAGACCCATTTAAAAGTTTGACAAATCTGGACATGTCTCACAGACCTTCTACTGTCATATTGTAACAGGGCTTCATTAAAAATAAAAATAAAACAAAATAAAAAACCCCAAAATACTGTTTGATGACACTTTCCCCCTCTTCTCTTCTCAAGGTACACTTGTGATTGGGAGCTGAATGCAATACAGTACATACACCACCACAACAATACTCACAGGTAATGGGTTTTGTACACCATATGTTGTTTTATGCTCTGTATCTTGCGTTAATTAAATTTTTAAATACTTTAAAAGAAGCCCAACTTTATAGAAATGAGACTTGTCAAGAAAAACACTTTTCTTTAAGAAAAATGTGCAGATTTGCTATACAAGTGGTATAGCGTTATACTTTAGGGAAAAACATAAACTTCTTAAACATTTCTATGCTGAAGATCACTGCCCAATTGGCTGTGTCTTTCTGACACTAGCCTTGATAGGACTTTCCTTTGGAATACTTTTTCACCATAATCTACACAGGATGTGTTGAACTGCACCCTTAAGAATGCAGACAGGACTGGCATATAGCAGTACTGCTGTAGGAAAGAAATTAAGGACAGTTAGTATGGGCCTGTGAATTCTGACAATACATGTTTATATCAATTACAATTAAGCAAGTAAAATAATTAATATCCCTATTAATTCATGCAGGCTGAAATTCTCATTTGTAAAACCTGCAAAATAGCTACTAATTTTAAGCCAACAGGCACCTTATTGCCACACGTGAAACTCACTCACCTGAAGAAAATTTCTCAGACCCACTAACACCCCTTCTCCTGACTTGCATTCTAAAATTATCAGAACAGACTTGAACTATTAATAGTATCAAAGTCTTATATATGCTTTTGTTTCTTTTAGCTATACCACATAAAATTTACATAGGATGGTAAGAATTAGGTGCTCTACTAGCATTTCAAAAGCAGTAACCCTGTAAATCTATAACTTGGAATGAAAACTATCAAGGTACCGAATGAATCTGAGCACTCAATACACAAGTTGTTCAAAGTACAACGCACAACCCAAAACGAAATGAAAAGAGAAACCTTTAACCCTTTGTGTTTCTATGGCAATGGCTCATTGACAATTTTCTTGTCCTTCTACCTGGAAAGAAAACTCGTATTATAAAGATGAAGAATATGGCATCTAAATTTTCAACCAAATCTCTATGAAAAGGGGATGTTTAAAACAAAACTAAGTTTATAAGCATGCCAACAGAAATCAAAGGGCTAAAGACAATTAAAGACAAAAATTTCATAAAGGGTATAGAAAAGCCAAAATAAATTACCATCTGCAAAAGGATCAAGACGCTCAGGGGAAATTATCATCATCCGCCTGTGCTTTTTGTACTCATCTTCCCGATCTGCAATCTTTTGAGGACGGTGTTCTGCAAAAGGATCATACTAAAAACCAAGAAAGCCTATTAGTCACATATTTATGAAGACCAATACAAAAAGTGTCTGGTATTGTATTCATTTTCAATATTAAAAAGACCAAAATTGTTTTTTGCCTCAACTACGCAGGAATGTCAAAACACTGTACTAACTTAAATTTTACTTCTGTAACTAGAATTTCAGATTTTTTTAAACACAGAGCTTCTTATAAAATCATTTCTGATGAAAATTTACTATTTTAAGAGTTTATTCACTTGTTACCAAAGTATTTCATGCTGCCAACCTTTCCCCTTCTTTTTGCAGGGTGACTTAACACCAATTCTTGTGCTTTTAAATTTTACAGAGAAATACTCCAGGAATATAAAACTTAAGTGATTACATTTTGTTAGAAATAAGAAGTATAAAGGACATTAAGTTTTCCAGTCATTTTAATTTCTCAAGTACCTGACTTCAATGAAGAAAAATTTCAATAGTTTACTTTCTATGCTCACATTATCCTTACATGCACAAGTGCCAGTCTTTATTATCCTGCGGAATGCCAAACTAAAGCAGTAAGAAGCTAACTGCAAAATTTAAAAAACACAGCCCTGTACACACATATTTCCAGAAGACGAGACTTGTTATTAACACTTCTTTTCCCCAATGCCTACAACAGTATTTTAATGTGCCTTTATTTAAGACGTACCTGTTCAGTAGACTGTGGTATGTCATTAAGCAATGCCACTGGAGCATGGTACCCTGGCTTCTTCTGGCCAAGCAAACTTGTGGAAGGGTAGTCATCATCATCCTGCCAGTTAAGACATAGCAAATTTATCGTGCCGATATTATATTTAGATAAACTTATATCAAATGAACATGCTGTGGTCATCGAAAAGATGAAAATGGACAAGTAGAATAGGTAATTCAAAATTTTAGCAACCTTTCTCATTTAGCTTTTCTTATTATTCCCAAACTGGTGAATCAGACAAACCTACTCATATCACTAAGCAGGCTCAATATTCTGCAATATGCTACATTCAATCACGTATGCTATCTACGCTAATTAGACAAAAAGTCTGTATTTCATATTAGCACTACCGTTATAGTTCCCTAGTTGGCATGAGAGAACTGGTGCAGAGATATTCAAACTATTTTTCTTAGAAGTCAGCTATATATATAATAACCAAGACTTAGCAACCCTATAAAAAAGCTTCAGAAACAGTGAAAAATTCAGAGATAAGATTCATGTTAGTTTAGTTATACTTATTAAATCACAATGGCAATAATAAGCACTCACTTTTGCTATCGATTTCTTCGTATTAGTAGTCAGTTCTATTCAATTATTTACAGCAACCCAAAAGAAAAACTGCTCATAAAACTGCGAAACTTTTTCACTGATCCCCAGAGTAATGGAAATTTTTAATTAAGGGATTCTTAGAAGCCTACAGATGACAGACAGTATATCACCAAAAAAACCCCAAATGTATCAACTAGCACTAAACTGAACATAATCTTCCTCATTCTTAGAAACATAATTCTCTTGGTGTAATATGTAGTTGCCTATGTATTTATGATTAGAACTGTAGACTCTGACTGTTCCTGCAACTGACAATGCGACATTAGAAATTTACATTAACATTAGAAACTAACATAAGGTAATCTTACAAGCAGGATACATAAGAATATAATACGGTGAAAATGCCAGTTCTCAAAAATGGCTCTGAAATTTGAACCAGAGATCTTAAAACAGTCACTAAAGTTCATTGGCTAAAGTTCTATTAGATGTTTTTACTGTCATTTCTAATCTTGGCAGCAGTAACAGAACAAAACTAATTATTCCAGTCAAGGCTAACACTAAGTACCAAGCCACAACTTTCTGCCTTCTGCTTGGGCCTACATGGCTCTCAAAGCACATGAAGTACAAGCCAGACTTAGAACTGCAGCCCTGCTGAGAAGGAGCTGGGGAAGCTGGTGGAGGAGAGGCTGGCCATGACCCAGCAATGGGCACTCACAGCCCAGAAAGCCAAACATGTCCTGGGCTGCATCCAAAGCACCTTGGGCAGCAGGGCAAGGGAGAGCATTCTGCCCCTCTGCTCTGCTCTGAGATCCCACCTGGAACACTGCATCCAGCCCTGGGGGCCCCAGGAAGGACAGGGACCTGGTGGAGTGAGTCCAGAGGAGGCCACCAAGAAATTAGAAGCCTAGAGCACATTTTGAGGAAATGCTCAGAGTTGGGTTTGTTCAGCCTGGAGAAGAGAAGGCTTGGGGGTGACCTACTTGCAGCCTTCCAGTACCTGAAGGGAACCTACAAGAGACCTGGAGAGGGACTTTTTACGTGAGCATGTAGTGACAGGACAAGGGGGAATGGCTTCAAACTGAAAGAGTAGGTTTAGACTGGATATTAGGAAAAAAATTCTTTCCTGTGAGAGTAGTGAGATACTGGCACAGACTGCCCAGACAAGCTGGGGATGCCCCATCCCAGGAGGTGTGCAGGGCCGGGCTGGATGGGGCTCTGAGCAACCACGTCTAGTGAAAGGTGTCCCTGCCCATGGCAAGAGGGTTGGAAGGAGATGATCTTATGGTCCCTTCCAACCAAAACCATTTTATGATTATGAGCTTCCCAGATAAGACATATTTGGTCCCATATGGCTTTAATGATAACTGTTTTTACTTCAAGCAACTGCTACTAAAAACTCCTCAAAATCAATTCCTAAATACTTCTATTGCATGCCCTAAACAAACAAAACAGATAAAATCACTTACATCTTCCAATTCAGTTGCTGCAATAGAAGTGACATATCCAGCAAATCTGCTGTCACTGCCACCATAAATTTCTTGATCATAATATCCCGTGGAATCAAGGCCTACTCCTTGTGCTTCATCAAGAGCAGGCTTTTTTCCTTGAATTTCTCGAATTTGTGCTTCGATATCTAGGGTAAAGACACACACACAGAAAAAAAACTTTTTACACATGCATACAAAATGTAATACTTATGTTACAATGGACAGCAAACCAAGTTTTTTGCCCAAACGGGAATATTATTACTAAAGAAATAAACATGTGACACACAAAACTATAAAATCATGGTATTTATAAGCAGCTTTTCCTCAAGTTTTAATATGATCCAGCACAGACTACATTAATTGTATGGCCTAAAGCAAACTATTTAACCCACTGTTACCATCTCATCTTCCACGAGAGATAGCACAGAAGGTAATTTACACCACAGCAATATTTCTCAACACTACACTAACAAAACCCTTCCACAACAAACTTAATCCTCTCATAAAAAAAAAGCCTTTCACAATGTTATCACCGATTTTGCTAATTTAAACAACTCTGTTCAAAAGAACTACTGCACAAGTTCTCAAAACCAAGATTTAATAAAACAACCCTGTGTTTTTTAACATGTTGCAAAGCAGTACTAACTTTGAATAAATAAAAAACCCAACTCTAGTATGTCACTGGGTACCAAGTTAATTAAAAAAAACTCCAAAACTTAGGACCAGTTTCTTTTCACTTTGGCAGTTCAAATGTTATTTACTCATCATTATTCCTGCCTGTACCACCACCTTTGAAGACTCTACTGCTCTTCTGGATAACAAAACACCCTTCAAACAAGACAAATGGGAGCTTTACCATTCTTGTACTGTATCAGGATCTGATTCTAATCAATTCTGGTGTCCATCTTTGACCTTAGAAATTTGGTACTTTCAGAAAGAACATTAACTTCTTAATCGAAAAAACAAGGAGCCAAATGAAACCATCCCTTCCTCCCACCTGTTGTAACGCAATAGGAAAATAAATTGCCGTAATCCAAGTAGGTATATTGAGGCACAGCTAACTGCATTAAAATTATTGCTGTCTTCATATTAATTTTGTTTGAGTCAATAGATATGGAAAGACAATACAGTATAGATCAAACAATTACTTTAATGGCCAATAAACCACGCCAAGAGTTGCATTTCATGGCTGCAGGAATACCAAGGATCACGCCTGAGAGGAAGAGCTGGATTACATGGTCTCCAAAGACCCTTTCCACATCAATAATTCTAGGATTCATCCTCTACCACCTGAAGTGGCATTGCCTGCTACATTAACTTAAAGGAAATTTGTCAATTTACAAAAAAGCTACAGGAAATTTTGCTCACAAATAATCTTGAATATCTCATAGTTGTTTACTACTATTGCTCACTTCTCTTTCCAGGATGAATAGATTTGACAAGCTTTTCTCACCAAATCATCTTGCAAAAGACACAATGTTATGCAACATCTGCTAAGAAACCTAACAAAAATTAAAGTAAGAATCCATTTTTTTTTTAAATGCTGATCCAAATTATTGGATCAGAATTGCTTAGTTTAAAAGTTTTGACGTGTCACGCCTGTAAACTTCAAGACTTAATGTCACAACTGGGTCCTTTTCTTATCACAGAATGCCATTAACCAAAAAAACCCCCAACAAACAACAACAACCAACCACAAACCCACTGTAAGTCAAATTATGCCTCCTGTACAAAGGCATATTTTCTAAGAGAGGCAACTCAACACAGTCTGACCTGACAAATCTTGGCCATATGAGTGAGACTAGCATGCGAAGCACCATAAACCCGGCAGCAAATCAGCAATTTCTGCAGTGGTCTAGAGAGGAAAACCAGCAGAAATGTGTTCCTAAACTCATCAAGAGTCCCACACACAGAAGGCATACCCCAACAGCTGCTAAGGAAAATCTTGCTCCCGCCACTTCAGGGCTTGCATCGAACTTTTGCAGCTATCTAGAGCAGAGTAACTTGGACAGTCACCTTTGTGTTACAGAAACTCGTGATGCCTTAAGCTCATGAGAAGCTGAAAGGCTCACAAAAGCCTTACACTGTTGGCCATGAGCACCTCCTGAATCCTGCCTGTGGGTACATCCAGCTCCTTCCAAAATCCTGCACAGCACAGGGGATTCCCATGAGTCCAGAACTTGGAACACGCTGTTCTCCACTGTGTTAGTTCCTGGAGAAGCAGCAGCAAGAAACTACTGCCAAATTAGGGATCTTTCTCTTGCCCACAGAGGTCTCTGATCACCTTCAGAGGTGGTTACAGTGTCCTCTTAAGGTATTCCACTTTTGTGGAATCATCCTATGAAATAGCTAAGGAGCCAATGCAACTTAAATACCTTGTCCACATATTTTTTAGTTATTTCTGTTTCTTCCAGAGAGCAGATGAAGCTCCTCATTCCTTTTGCAGGCTGATGCACTGCAGTACTGGGGTGAAAGGGAATACCTGAAGCTTCCATCTCTACCAAGGACAACACGATCAGCACTGAGTGGGTGCTTTGAGAGTACACCACCACCATTTCCCTTATTTCCAATGAGCAGTTACTGGAACAACCACTGCCTCTTTAGTAGCACAGTAAGTCCTGACTGAACATCCACATCTGTAACCAACTTCAACATGAAAAAAAGCCTATGGATCTTGTCTAAAAGGCAGGATCACCCTGCCTTTCAATCACCTGTTCACTGAATCAAGATGACCATAGAGCTCAAACACGTAACACACCAGCAAGTACCCTGCTCTGCAGGATGGGCCACAGAGACTTGTTTGCGCGTGGCCTCCCACCTCTACTACCACCAACAGAGTCAATTAAAACAACTATGGGATTTCTGCAGTAAAACTGCTAATAAAAAAATACTTTCCTATTGATACTTTTTGCCAGCACTTAACATACTAAGCCCTTGTCCTCTAACTTTATTTTTAAAACAGCTATATTTAAGGAGGAGGGTAGAGGTCTCATTTATTGTTGGCCTTCTCCTTTAAATTACAGGAATTACATCTGTTGGTTGGCAGGGTAAGGGGCATTCTCATTTTCCTACAGCAAACCTGCAGGGTTATCTATACCACAAAACAAAGCCTGCATAGGGTCAACAAACCCCACTTATGGCCACCCTAATTTTCAACTAATGACACAGAGCCTCTAGGTGCCAGTTTAAATGAAGCACTCTAAAGAGAACACCCATCTGGCATGCACAAAACCCTTGAATCAGGAGGCCTGTAGTCACAGGTAGCCTGGCTGCCAGTTTAGAAAGCATCACATATTTAGCTGGAAGATGCCATTTTGACATTCAAGATGTGTTTAGCTTCCTTGAGCTAACTGGCACTTCCTTGAAAAACCTCACACCCTACTTAACAAAGCACTTTAATAAAAATCAAATTAAGAAAGAATAATCACAAAGCTTAAAGATACATTGTGCAAAGCAAAGTACTTGTGTATGATTTAGTCAAGCAAGACATAACAGAAACTTCACACACAGAGAAACAGTGAAGGGAGTGGGATATAAGGGATATAAAAAAAGAGGAGGGGGATAATATTCTACTGATCATTCATTTTCTGTATTTTACTCTATTATTTATATATTTGGTATTTTAGAAGAAGTAACTTTAACATGCAGTTGATTTGAAACATACCATAAATGCTAAATACTATTGAAGTCAACACAACTGATTTCAAAGTTACTGAACATCTAACTCACAGACAGGCTTTCTCAAAGTACGTGCTTCCTTACCACACACGGAGTTCTACTCTCAACGTTTAAAAAAGAAAGAAGACCCTGTGCTGGAGAGGTATTTTACAGAGTAAACAGGTTCTGTGTTTTCACGTCTTATCATATTTTTGCACATTTAGCTTGCTCTGTGTCGTTTTACTTTTAGCTACTTTAGCACTTTTACACATATTAGGTCTATTATGTTTGAAGATCTTGGTTCTTTCCTGAGCAAGAAACAAAATTTAAATTGAAAACTACCTTCAACACCATTCAAAGCTCAAGCACTTACTGAAGTTTTATAAGCTGCCACTTGAAACTTTACTTTTCAACCTCAGAGTTCCCCCTTTAACTACATAGCTGACACAACCTCCAACTGTTTTGATGCCTCTTTCAAGTTCTGTCTTGAACACATCACTCAGTAAGAATTTAACAAACGGTATAAAAATATAAAAAATATTTTAAGATTTTTTAGTAACAAACAACTCAATTTGAAAGATTAGTCAGGAACTGAAAAACGACAGAACTTGGAAGCAAAATAATCAAGCTGCTCAGCTAATGCCTCCATGCTTAAGACCCTTACATGATCATACCCTGTCATATACATTTTTTACTTAACTACCCTCCCCCTTAAAACCCCTTCTGATACAACACTAATCAAAACATATGCAACTGGAAGCATGTCCGTGTTTTCACTTAAGTCAATAGACCACCACCATTTGCTCCAATAAATAAGCAATTTAGTTTGAAAAAAGAACAAACCACAACACTTCTACTATTTTATTATGAAAATCTCTTAAGGTAATAGGACAGGCAGAGCACTGTGATGGGTAATATTTCACACAACCCTTATGCATGTCACAGCATATAAAGAAGGACAGGACAAATCTTGTAATTATACAAAAATACCCTAGAATTCTAAAAAAAACCCCTAGAAATTCAAATAAAATTTTAAAAAAGTAAGGACAACAGTTTAAGCTTTTTTTCATCCCTAAAGTCAGACTAGGTCTGCAGCGTTAAAGGCTACATTAGCCTCACTTGCACGGGAGATGATGGCTCTCCATTTGAAAAGCTTTTTCAGTGGAAAACTGAAAAAAAAAAAAAATTAAAATTCCATCCTAAAAGACAATGAATACCTGGGCACCCTGCCTACCTCACAGCGCACAACCACCATCCAGAGGGAGTTTTCGATTAGTCGATTACGGATATAAATTAAGACAAGTGAAAAACCCCAAAGCAAAAACACAGTAGCAGTATAATTCTACAAATTATTCTCCGTTGCCTGAAGATATTTAAGCGCAGGGCAAGCCGCAGTCAATGCCCACAAAGACAGCTTTGATTCACGCTGAGAAGAGCTGCACACGACACCTTAGAGAAGAACACAGCGCCTGCGAAAGCACTCACTCGCTAAACCGCTCAGAGAGCCGCTTTCCTACGTAAACACCCGGCCGGCAGGAAGTCTGTGTAAAATGGCAGCTCAGATGCTCCAGACCTGACGCTCTTTCCCCTCCTTCGGGGTACTTTTCTCAGCAAGCACCGCAGCGGCTCAGAATCAGCTCGGGCCGCGCCACTTCCAGCGGGCAACACCCGTTCTCTCGCCCTCTCCAAGCCCCCTGTTTACCGAGGCCAAAGGGATCGGGGCAGGGCAATAAGCGTGCGCTGTTGGCATTTCTGATGCGAACCTCGCATCGGGACCGCGGGGTTTTCACAGAGCACCGGCCGAGGCTCGATGGGCGGAAGGGGCCGGGCGCGGGGAGTTCAGTGACTGCGCTCCCCGGCACGGGCCTGGCCGCCGCTCCGTCCCACGCCAGCATAGCGAGAGCTCCCCCTCACGCCCGGCCCCCGCCCGGCCCGGGCACGGCGCTGACGAGCGCAGCCGCCATTACACACAGGCCCGACCCGCNNCCACAGCCCCGCCCCGCCCAGCCCCCGCCCGGCGAGCCCCGCCTGACGCTGCCCGGGGCCGGGGAGACACACAAGCAGCGGGCGATGTCCGAGCGCGGCCGCAGCGAGCGCGGACACGGGGCTTTCCGGGGATTTTTACCTTCGTGAGTCTTGGCGATCTTCGCCATTTTGTGCAGCGCCAACGACGCCGAGGCGGAACTGGCGCGGCCCCGCCGNCCCACCGCCTGATGGACGGCGCGCCCAGCCAATAGCCGCGCGGGGAGCGGCGGCGGCGCGCGCTGGGCCGAGCGCTCCGTGAGGGCAGTTGCGCTGAGGGCGGTGGAAATGGAAGCGCCAAACATGGCTCTGATGCCTCAAAACTTCCTTGCCACTGATGCCGGGCTTTTCTTGGGGGCTGGTCCCACTGGAATTTGGGTGCCCAGCTCTGTTTGGCAAACTGCTTGACCTGCGTTTGATCTGGTCAGGGTAGCTGGCCCAGTGGTAACAGGCAGATTGCTAGATACCAAAATGAAGCGCATGTATGTTTATTGCCACAAAATGGGGGCTTAACCGGATTACAGCCCTTTAGGCTGGTCACCTCTGCTCAATATTTTAACGATCAAGGGCAACTGTGTTTACAGAATTGGCAGATGACACCAAACTGGCCAAAACCACTGGCAGGTGAAAGAAGGAACTGAGAATCATGTTACATTGGTACAGGAATGAAATTGTGTAAGATCAAGGAGGTAAGCTTTAACGACAAAAAGCAGAAGTTACTACATACTGGAATTTTAAGTCACTATATGAATTCAAAGTGGCAAAAATAGTCAGAAACTGATGACATGGTGTCACCAAAACTGAGAGAAAAACAAAAACCCTCCAACAACATTTTTAATGTTAGAGAGTCAGGCATGACTTTATTATCTGGCCAGGATGTTCTCTGGCCAGGGCGTACCACAGAAATCATCTCATCCACACAGAGCCCGGGTGTGCAGGGAGAATCATTCCATGACACACAGGTTTTACAGGATTTTCCATCAAAGTTTATACAGTCAAAACCCATAGAGATGCATTGTTTGAAAGTCCATTGGTTTAGAGTTGAGCAACCCTCAGTATTCAGCTTTCTATCGGATCCGGATCCCCTGGCCTCCGATGTAAATTAGATCTTCATTTTTCAATTTTCTTATCAGTCCTTTCAGGGCGAGATGTCTTCAACTCTGTCAGGGGTGGTGTCTGGGGTAGATGTTCGTAGGTGGCCACAGATGTTCTGTTAATGTTCCGCTGATGGCTTTTATCTTTCTGGGTATCTTTGGGCTACTCACAGTCTGTTGGTATGTTGTGTTCATCAGACCTCACCTGGTAGAACAATGTCCTGGAAAGAAACTTAAAATTCCTTTTCCCGGGGTACAGACAAACAAAGCCTGTGACTAAAGTTATACAAAATTTTGAAACTGGTGTATTTTCCAACAATTGGAAAAACAAATCAAAGCTATATGACTATCCGTAGCAACATGCTGCTGCAGTGGAAGTAAATCTAATTCCAGGTGATTAAAAATGGTGTTGCATACAACACCTGGAAAGTAATCATTTCACTTTACTTAGCTCAGTCAAAGCCACTGATGGAGTTCAACAGAGGCATGGGCAAAGAAAATCTAGTCTGGAAGACAGGAGGAACAATCAGATGTTTATGAATATGACCTAGGTGGGAATGTAAATAAATTGTTTAGCTATTCTGCAATAACTGACCTCACACCACTTCCACATTTCATTTGGGAATTATTAACTTTTTTCCTCAGTTCTGTTGATGTGATAAACACACATTTCACCACCACTGTCTACTGTATACCTGATAATTGAATAGGATTGATTCTGTCCACATGCAAAGCCCTGGGAACTCTCCCTTGCAGTCAAATGTTGTAAACAACCTAAGTTTTTATTCTCCCAACTTTTAGTAGCAACACCAAGGCTGGGCACACAACCTAAGTACAAAGTCCACAATTGCTTAATCATACTACACATCAGTGATATTTCATAACCGAGTGTAATATGTAAACATACATAGTTTATTTACTGTCATTTAGTTTTATTATACACCTGCTAAGTCCCTAATCTCCTCAGAAGCCTTTGTAACAAGTGAAGTCAACTTGAGAACTTCAGACAAGGTAAAATGCATAAACTATTTCCAAGAAGGGCGATACATGCATGATGGCAAAACGCATATTGACTCCTCACTAATCATTCCCCTTACGAAAGTTGGTATTTCACATTATGGCTTATTGAAGGTTGTCTTAAAGAAAATAATGTGAAGCTCGTGTTTTTGTGTTCATACATATATTTTATTAACCAACTGATCTATAGATCTGTCTTTGTATTGATTGGTTTGCAGGAGTTTGCTGAACAGCTCTGCTTGTAATACTTTACATAACTACATGTACTTAAATGTTCCGAAGAATAACTGTCATTTGAACGTGCAGAAGGTCTTCTGGTCCTTTATTCTCAGTGTTATTAAACTCACATTCTGCATTTCTAGAAAGATACACTTGCACATACTCTTAGGCTACAAAAGGAGATATTTACCAAGCTGCCCAGAGCCATGTGACAGTAAGGTCGAGGCAAACTAATTCCCTACCGCAAGAATTTAATGCATGTAACTATTTTAAGTAAATGTCACATGCTCAGATTCACTACGAAGATCAATTTGCAGTAACTTTCTCTTGTTTCTTCAGCCTGATTTCCAACTTATGTTAAGCAGAGCAGTTGCAATATTGCATTACCACTGCTATTAAACAGAACTGAGCTTAGGGATGAGGTCCCAAAGAACACTTTAAAATACTCATTTTGGAATATGCCATTTCACACATGAAGGGGAGTCATTTGTTGTGAGAATTAACAGGAATTGTGCTATGATGAAACAATGAGAAAACTGCTTTGTGCTAGTTTCTCTTCCATGTTTTTCCACCAAATTCTGTATGCTGCCCTGGATTCTTTGTGTCTGCCTGTCAAAGCCCTGAATATGTACTTTTGCTTCCTGAACATTAACTCCATCACACAGCTTCCACAGGATATAGACAGGGCTGTTACTTAGTGGTTTACCCCTCCTACTTAGCCTGCCATTTGCAGCCCTTTTCCACACATACAGGTGTATACACAGCTCACAGAGATTCCTCTATGGATTTGAAATGGATTGTATTTAAGAGCCCATAAGCTTTCCAGATCTGGAATCATACCTAAGTTACAGACCTTTGAGGTCCTGCTTTATGTAAGATTCAGGTTCAATTTCGTGGGCAGCTTAAGCTGTCACTAGCTGGCACTGCTGATGAAGGAAGTATCCAGCCTCATTGCCTGTCCTTGACTGACCCCATCTATTGTGCCAGTAGAAGTTTCTGGCACTGAATCACTCAAAGAAGGCAAGCTTTTGACTCCACCCTCCTGCTGCTTCTTCCAAAAATAACTTTTTATTTGTATTCATATTTTTCCCCACACCCAATGCTATAAAGAACTGTACAATGAGCTGACATTATGCAAAAAGCTACAAACCTGGTCTAAACTCCTAGTCCTCATTCTACCCTAGGTCTATGCTTAGCTTCATGTGCCAGGGACAGTTCACTCTCCA
This sequence comes from Origma solitaria, assembly GCA_013397895.1. Taxonomy (NCBI): domain Eukaryota; kingdom Metazoa; phylum Chordata; class Aves; order Passeriformes; family Acanthizidae; genus Origma; species Origma solitaria. The sequence goes on from VZRL01000598.1 coordinate 459,521, forward strand.
TTCATGTGTCTATTAAAGGCAAAAGTTCTTAAAACAAAGAGAGGAAATATTTAACAGGAGCAGCAGCTATCTTTCAGCTCTGTAGAAACTTCTCACACAATGTGAGCAAGAAAAAAATAGCATGAAATAAAATCACTTCCTGTCCCATTTTTGCTTCTGATGTCAAGAAGGAATAATGTAGAATGGATCCTTTTTGTCATTGGAACACCAGTGAGTTAGAAAACCCCACTTTGGACGATAAGCTTTTTGGAGGAGTTCAAAGGACGGCTGCTTTGTGTTCTACAGGACGTGCATAACCTGAACACAAACCACCCCTGCTTTGTGTGTCACTGCTGGTAAGGATGGGCTGACGAACATAAATCAAAGAGGGCATGCAGCTGTCATCTGTACTCCCACAGTCCTGTGGGCTCCCCTGAGGGAGTCTGAGGGTCTTTTTGTAGATTTTATGCCAAGAGGAACCAGACTTCAGGCCGTGTCCCAGCTAACACAGCTCCCCAGGGCTGGCAGGGGCAGGGTGGTTGGGTAAGGGCTGCTGCAGACACGGCCCTCCTCAAGCAGCAATGCTCCCCCAGCCTGCCCCAGCTGAGCCTGGGGTCTGCATGGTTTAGTGCAGATCATGTTCTTCCTCAGCAGGTAAATAAATACAGACAGTATTATTTTAGAAGTGGGACAGAGTAAGAACAGAGCAGCTGGATTTCAAAACTGGCTGTGAGCAAGTATGCACTTGAGATTTAAACCTCTTTCGGATTTACAGGCCCACCAAAATCTTATGAAGGTCTAACAAGTCTAATCCTTTACACAACAGGTTTACAGCCAAATACTTCAATTGTTACTGACACCGAGTTCACTGGTGCTATGCGAAATATAAGAAAATTTATGTGACTTTATATTTTACCTCCTGATTAATCCACTTGAGTGTGAAATAGTAAATATGCCCTTAATTCCTAGCTGCATCATTTGCATATTGTGTAACTAGCAACTTAATTATCACCCATGCTTGTAGATAATTTTTCCCAGCCTACATGTATAATTATGAGATATTTTGAGGTCTTTCAAAGGCAAGTATTATTCAAAACTCATTTATAAACAGGATTACAATGGCTATATTTTTGCCTTACTCAGCATATCTTTGGCTGCCTAAAGAACATACAACACCAGCTGCTCTTTTCAGTCATCTGTAGGAATAGAGCTGAATAAATTTTGTAAACAATAGCCTTTTTTTACACAGGGATATGATCTCCTCATCAAAGATTACTCTTTGCCCACTGAAAGGTGTCCTTAATATTCTTAATTGGTTTTAATAGTATAAACCTCATAATCAGAATTTAAATGTAACCACATGATGGTAGTGTTACAAAAAAAGAGCATTTAGAAAAAAAAAAAAAAAATCTATGTGGCCATACAATACATCTCTTTCTGGTGAATCAGAAATGTCTCATATCCCTCTGGTGTTGAGGATTAATTTGGGCCACTCTACCTCTCAAAGTCAATAAATGCAACTCTCTCTTCCAGCAACAAGTATCAAGCAAGGTTTAAGACCTTTAATCCTCAGCCTGACAAGAGAAAACAAAAAAGACAAAAACCCTCAAAGTGCCTTAGACGTCCATCACCTTGGACTTCTCGACACTTGACTCTTCAGTTATTCTAAACACTAAAAGGCATCAGTCTCTCTAAGAGGTAATTCCTGATCCACAGAGCAAGCTAAAACAGACACAGAACACACAGAAACAGAAGTTGCAAAACACACAAATGAGGTTAGCAGTAGGGGTTAGAGAAGGGGAAGACAAGATAGGGTTGGAGGTTTTCTTGGATTTCTGGCTTTGCAGTTTGTTTCTTACCTTGTACTTGTTTCTGTTTTTCATCAAGTTAATAGAAACATGCTGCAGGACAGCTTATCTGAAAAACACCATGCCCTGAGGTGGCAAAGTAAAAGCTGCTCCAATTAGTCTCTGTCATCCAAATTGGTCATGTTTTTATTTAATAATGAGTGGTTTTACTAATAGCAAGGATGCTGGAATAATTAAAAGGAGCACTTTTCTGAAGAGGATGATGTTGGAGGCTTATATAGTTGAACTGTTATTTTTGTCCAGAAATCTTCTCACTTCTTAATGCATTCAGCATTCAACAGCTTTAACTAAAATTGCTTCATTTACATTGGGTGTAAAATCCTGGTTGTATTTAATTGGGTGGGAATGGGTTCCTCCCATGGTTGAAGGGTCATTGCTGCCAATGTATCCGGGCTGGTTTTCTACTGCACACAGCCCAGACACATGTTCAAGGTCAGGATGTGTAAATACTACTCTTAGACTACTCTTAGTTCAAGATTCCCAATCAAGAGTATACCCAGTGCTGAATTTAAAAAAAAAAAAAAATTTAAAAAAGGAAAAAAAAAAAGCGCCAAACTATTTTATGGAAATAGATTTTGCAGTCTTACCTGTTAACAATTTTTGCGTAACACATATTACCCAAAATATGAAATGTGCGATGAGTTATATTTAAACAGTAGGTCTCCAATCGCAGTGCAACTGTAAAACACGCTTTCGTTGAGGGAGCCTCTGTTTGAAAGGTGAATTAGGAGAAAGCGTCAAGTAATGAGCTCTTTGTTTCAGCGTGTGGTCAAACGGTGCTCTGTGACTACAGCCAGGTCTGTGCCCGTACTGTTCAGCTGATGCTCACTGTAACCCTGAGCGCGCACCGAGCAGAGCCGGTCGAACACCAGCGACTCCTCCCGCGGGCCCGCCGGGTCAGGCGCTCTGCCGGGGGTGGACCCGGGGAGGGACCCGGGGACAGACACGGGGACAGCCACGGGGACGGACACGGGGACAGACACGGGGCCGGACACGAGGCCGCTCCCACCGCTCGGTGGGGGCGCCTCGCGTGCACAAGCCCAATTATGGCCGCGCGCGGGGCTCGCCCGCCGCCGGGCCAATCAGGCGGAGCGCCGCGGCCGCGCGCGCTGTCCCGTGACCGCGCGGCCC
>VZRL01000601.1:14468-26395 GCA_013397895.1 Origma solitaria
CGCCGGTGTCCCCGGGGCGGTGGGCGCGGGGCGGGCGGGGCCGCTCCCGTCGCGGGGCTTTGGGCAGCAGCGGAGGGGCCCCGGGGCCCGGCACCCTCGGCGCCCCTCCCCCTGAAGTGTGGCTTCGGGCGTTTAAACATCGATTTTGTTAATTAGTCTAATCATTAGGGGCCGGGGACAGCGCCCGGCGAGGGGACCGGGCGGGAGGTGGCGTCTGCGGGGGGCGCGGGCTTTGTCCCGGGCTGGGTCAGCCCTCGACTGGCCCGGCCCGGCCCGGGCTGCATTTCGCTTTTCGTGGGGCTTTTTTCTTTTTTTCTGTCGTATTTTTCTTAAGCAGTCGAAGGACACAATGAGAACGGCCCCGAAGTGAAAAGGGTAAGGCCGGGAAGGGGAGCTGGGAGGAATCTCCAGTCCTTTCCCGCATTCCCTTCAAACCCGAAAGGCCGGAATATTAACTTTTTTCCCCCTGCATCTTGTCAATGCTATCATGGCTTTGATGGGAGGGTCTTCAAGGTGGCACATTTCTGAACTTAACCCCTTTTCAAACTAACTCTCTACCTCCCTTGTTAGTGCCCAGCTCTGAACTTCTGAAGAGTATTTTTGTGTGAGTCAGGGTTCATTCACTCGGGGGCTTTTGTAGGACTTTCTTCCTTTCAGCCCTCAGTGTGTTACACCAATTAAAGGACGACGTGCTGTAAATGTAATGGGCCGAGCAGTGATTGTTTTTGACAAGCAACAAAACACATAGATCCACCCCTTAGATTAGGCCGTTGAAGGGAGGTTCATGCCGGTCAGTTTACTGAATAGTTCATGAACTGTAATTCTGAGGGCTTGTGTGAAAGAAAATGTCTCTCTCCCTTTCTTTTCTTTTTTTTTTTTTTCTTTTCCCCTGTAAAAGAAGAAACACCAAGCATCTAGGGGGAAGGGGTTGGCTTGGGAGGGTGAGGGGAGTTGGAGGAGAGCAGAGGTGGCTTTGTCTTGTCATTTAGCAAGAAAAAAAAAAGAAGCTAACAGTCAAGCCACTTTATGTCACTAAACATGTCAGCCTCCTTTGCAAAGATGCTCGTCTCTACACATCTTTATAGGGAGCCTCGAGCTCATAACCTGCTACCTGCTCCCATCCACTCTATTTTTATCAGGTTCAGAGCTCTCTCACAGCTGAATCAGAAGCCTTGATAATTCCAACTTCATTTCACAGGAGGATGAAAATGTGGATTAGAGTTGAACCTTTGAGAAGCATAAAACACTAGAAAAATTCCCATCATATCATGGGCCTGATCCTGTTCCTCTTCAACTCAGTGGATAGAGGGCTGGGAGAAAAGGGAAAATCCTCTATAACATGAACAGGACCTGAGTCAAAATGGTTTGGAAAATGGAAAACTATCCTTTCTCAAATGGCTGAGCGCCAAGGCTTGACTTGTTTATTTAAGTCCAAGCAACTTGGATATTCTCAGAGAAGGGGTAGTCACAGGCTGTGGAAAGATTGGGAATAAAGAGGTGGATGCTCCTTCTTGAAAAGGAGTGAATTTCTTCAGCCTTTCCTATGAAAGATTATCCTGAGCATGTCACATTCCCTTTAATCCCAGAGGCATCTGCAGTCCTGCAGCTGCACGGGTACCACGTGTGGGTTTGTGAAGGGAACCACAAGAGTTCAGCTCTGTGGAGATGGGTTGGGAGCAGATACAGCACAGAAATGCCTTCAGAGCCCTTTGAGAGAGGGATATGCCTCTGCATGTGACTCCAAAGTCAACCTGTGGGGTGATCCCTGAAAAGTAATCAGCCTTGGGGATTCCTGCTGAAGAAATACAACATGACCTGCTCCCCACTTTTGCCGGGCATCACTTCACCCCCTGAATGGATAAATTAAGTAAATAATTCCTCTTGTGTTCAGATGTGCTGTTTCTCTAGGCATTTTTCGTGACTCCCATGCTTTCCTAAATCCCTGTTAATTCCTGTGGGGCCCCAACAAGCCCCAATGACACTTGTGGAAATTATGTGGGCAGCTCTCACTCCAAGATCCAGAATTATTGCCATGCAATAACCAGTTTGGAGTCATCTGAGCCTAGGTAGCAGTGCATAGCATTTTTTTCTAACCCTTCCTTCCTTCAGTTCAATACAATGGGACCTAATTCCCACAACACTTTTTTTGGATGCAGCAAGTTGTTTACACTGGTAATAAGCTCACTGTATGCGCTGTAAAATTTGTACTTGTTACTGCAGGAGATTAATGAATATGTGAATCACAGCTGAGGAGTTTAACTCTCATTGACTTCATTATGCAGAAGGTATCAGGAAACAAAAAGACACGTGTGCCAGCTCATAAACAGAAGTACATCTCTAATTCAAGTCTGCAGGCCCCAGTAGAGCAGACTTTACATCTGCTCCCCCAAAAGAACAGCGTGCTGCTTATGCTGGCACACAGACCACAGCCATTTGAGGCTACAAATGCCATCGGTGATGGAGACACTGTGTGGCTGATGGGCACATATCAAAAGGGAGATGCCTGACTTGGAGGTGTGAGATCTGCTCCCGAGGGAGTGGGATCAGAATAGGATGCACGTCAGCAAGTGCCCTGGCAAAGGATAAGATTACCATCTGATCTGTGTGTTTGATTAATGACAGTGCAAAATGCTGCAAAATATTGTGGTATAGACAGAAACACGTATAAAAGGCCCCTCCTTTATTTCCCACCCTTCTCAGCAGTAGTGGGAGAAAGCTCCACCTGATAAAATTAAGTGGAGGTATTTCTGCAGACAGAGGCCTCCTGGAGAATTTATTCTTCTTGTTCCTTTCTAGCTAGGTCTTTCAAAAAGATTTTGCTGAGGAAAGCTAAGGAAATTTTCTTTTTCAGGTTGGGAGAGAATATTCAAAGCAGCCAACCAAAACAAGTTACAAATTTGTAAACATTTCTGTCATGCAAATGGCCCATTCTGGTTGCAGAAGGGCAATTCTCATTTGGGAGAGAAAGCATAACCTGCACAGGGGTTGCCAGTTGTAAGTAATGTAGCCGTCCTAAGCTCGTGCCAAACAACCTTTCTGCTATGCCAAACCATCCCAGATTTTGTGTAAATTTATTACACCAAGCACACAGCAGCTGTTTAATTGCAGAGAATTTAGGACAGGAAGTGAAGAATAAATCTGCATCCAATTGAATCTGCAGCATGTAATTATCTGGAGCACAAATGGGTAAATAACTAAAACTAATGTGTCTAGGAAAATAAAAGCACACATATAGACACATATTTGTGTGGGGAATGGAACTGTGTTTCATTCAAGTAAAATGACTCACTAGCAGCGTTCCCTTGATCTGGCTCCAAGTGTTTGCAGTGTGCCTCCGATGCTCTCCTGAAGAGAGCTACACGACTTCAAAGCATGGTAACTTTTTTCCAGGTGTTACAGATTACTTTACAGCAGCAGGTCTCATGACCTGATGGTTCAAAATAGCAGGCAGGAGGAAATCAGCCTGTAAATTCATGACAGCAATTAGCAGAGATTTGAGGCTGGCTATACTCTCTTCCAAGGGATGAAGAAGAATGACAAAAAGCACCTACTTTCACCAGTGAAGAAATGATGGTGTTTGTGGCTTCCTCAGGACCAGGGAAAACGAGGACTGGGAGGCATTAATTTTTATTTATCTCCTCTCAGGCAGAACAATATTTTTACCCTCTTTTTGCAATTACGTACTTTTCCTAAGAAGAACAAAGAAGAAGGAGTCTGGGTGTGTTTTGTGTTTTTTCAGAACAGGTTTTAATTTTTGCTGATTGCTGTGAACATTTATATTTGAAAATGAACCGTTAGAAAAGTGCACATTCAATGAAGGTGGACAGACTGCAGTAAGCTGCACCTGCCAAAATGTGGGGAAAGTTTTGTGTCTGTAGATAGATGATTGACAAGTAATGTCAATCTCCTGGGGAGATGGTTTTCAGATGTCCTCCCCAAATAGATGTCAAAAGCACCGTCCTGCTTATCCAAGTTAATACAGTGTGAATACAGCACTGGGTAGTTGCATGCAGCAGGACGGCTGCAGTCTGAAAAATCTGCAATCCACATTTACTCGTAAATGTGGTATCCAGAAAGAGTGCCTACTAATCTGCTCCCTGCATTTTCCCTCTTCTCCTCTACGTAATTTTCCATGGCTTGCATAACCATTTGGACACTCGTGTTAATGCTGTATACCCATTCCCAAAGCTATGAGCCACTTTTGCAATCTTCTTAGCTCTCAGTGTTTCTCAAACAACTCACCGCAGGGAAAAAAAATACCCTGAGCTAATCACACACATTACTTTGGGTGGAATTGTTTATTAAAGATTTTTAATTTTATTAATTTTTAAATTGCTATATTTTTTGGAGATGAAGCAAACAGAGAGGATCAAAGCAATTTTTCATTCCTGGGTGGCATATGATGGTTAGTGAGACTAGAGGAGATTGACTGTTTTGTGGAGAGATTAGCAGAATTCACATTGCCACTGAATGAAAGGTGGAGGAGGCAGAAACCCTAAACAAGTGAATTCAATTACTTATGAAAGGAATAGGGTAAATGAGGATTCTCTCTTTGGGTTTGCTCCAGGAAATATTTCTGAAAAGTTTGTTGAAGAATACCAGTCATCCAAACCCTAATTTTGCTATTATGTAAAAACTCGTTGCTCCGTGGCAGCTTGTGATTTGGAAACGCTTCCCTTGTTTTGTGTACGCTGTTGGCGCGTCACCTCTTCATTTAATTTCGTTCTCAAATTACACCACCCAGTGCAACTTGTTTGCACATGTGGCAAGGGTTTCAAAGGGAATATAAACCTGATCCCAAGCCCACTGGAGTTAAAGAGCACATCCTCCTCCAGCTTGCCTGGATAACAGCCCCGGCGGAGGGAGCAGTGAGCCACCTTCACGGGCTGTGGGTGTGATCGCTGCTTCTGGGAGGTTTGCTGTGCTCTGAGCTCTGCCGTGCCCTGGCACAGCCTGAGACAGCCTAGAGTTCATGACCTGGGAAGTTTAGAATTTCAGTTTCTCTGCGATGTGGCAATATTGTAAGTAATATGGCATGATAGGAAATGGCGTTTGTCCCACGGGCTGTTAAAGCAAGGCCTGTTGATTAAGCAGCGGTATGTTCTCAGTGTAAGCCTCTACCTCTTTTGGGGCTCCCTGGAGCAGGACAGTGCTTCCAGGTATGCAACACTCCCTTCTCCCCAGTACATTTGAAGGTGCTAAGCACAGAGGGATCCCAGCTCCCCTAGGGCCTCTGGGAGCTCCAGAGCAAGGGCTAAGAGCTCAGGCAGTAACTCCTGCACGGCCACGTAAGGAGAAGGTTTCCCAATGGCACTTCTTCCCTCATCCTGATGTACCAGAAGACGCTGCTGAACAGCTCAGAGTGGAGAGACGTTGATGTTCCTGCGGATGTTCCTTCCAAGCAGAGATTTATCCTTTCCACACCTGCTGGGCCCCTGCCATCCCCAGAATTGTTTTTTAGTGCTGCAAACCTGATATAACCTCATTCCCTTCCTTCCTCCCACCCTGCCTCAATCTGCACCTGCCAACTTCTGTTCCCTCCCCCATGGGTGCCTCTGCCCCCCCCAAATCCCCCCAGCTCAAGGGACACAGTTCCATATCTTTGGGCCTTCAAAAACCCCCTCCAAGGCTTTGGATGCCAAAGAAAAGCCCCTCAGTCTCTTGGCAGTCAGAGTTATAGGATGCATTGCAGAGTTATGCATCATAAACGCATTTTGGTTATGTGGTCTGGAGCTTTAGACTGGGACTTAGATTGGTTAGAACAAGGTAACATTTGAAGATCCATCTCCGCTTTTTTTTCACTCTCTGGAAAAGCAAACAAAATTTTCTTCTTTCCAAGACTGAGATTAAGGTCTTACACACACTGCAGAGCCAGCAGGAGTCAGGAAGAGGGATGCCTCTCTGTAGCAGAGTGTAAGAGACTACCCCAACCTAACGTGCAGGGCTGACCTCAGCCGCAGGAGAAGTTGGCAAAGGGTGGCTGTGTAAGGAGTGATCTTTCCAACTATTGCCATGGTCCACTCTTGGAGGACACATCTTGCTCTTCTCCCAATGTCCACAGCAAGAAGCAATACCCAGAAAACCAAGTTGCTGGGAAAAGCCACTCCTTTAGTGGGGCAGAAGAGCACAGAGGAGCTGAATCTGCAGCTGGGGGCAGCGGGTGCTGTTCTATGACAGTCAATGAATCTATGCTGCTCTCTTCCAGCTGATGCTGTGATCTACAGTCCTCAGCTGCATAATATATGTCATGTACAGCCATGCAACAGACTGTCTTCCTCACTGGGGATGTTCCTGTTTGCAGGAGGAGTTCAGACTGAAAGAAAGCCTTGGGCTCCCTTTTTACACCTCTTCTCTAATGACAGCATTTGCCAATAGATTTTCTATTTCCTCAACATGTTACATCCAAAACGGAGCCTTTGGGAAGTATGTACATTTCTCCAGCATATCTAATCCTGGAGTGGTTTTCAGGACATGCACTGGAAAACTTTGAACCATGTTATGGAAGCAGAGGGACTATCTTCTCTTCTACAGTACCTCTCTTGAGCAATCTGGCTCAGGGAAATATTTGAAACTGACTTCCAGCAGGCAGCTGGGACAAATTGTCTGTAGCACCTTTCTTATTCCAGGGAGTGGGTGTGATTATACTTTCCACTACTTCTCCCACTTGTGGGCAACCTGCTCCTTTGAACTCCTCTTTATTGAGTCTCTGGATTACTTAGACCATTGTTGGTATTTTATCTTTGACTTTATAAATTAAATACTAAATCTTCACATTGACATAACCTATATATTTTTGTTTCAGAGCAGCCTCCCTCCCATCTGCAGGGGCCTGCATCTGGGTCCAGAAGGGTTACAAACCCCCTATGGGGTTTTAAAATTGTATCTGCTAAGAAAAATGAAATCCTAATTCCGAAGCAGTTAAATCTCTCACACCACTGCAGTTAGTGCTTTCTTACCCAGTTTAAATAGTAAGTCTGCAATATTGGCAAACCCACAAATAAGGTCTTCGTAGTAAATTCAGAGCCCCACAAAACTATGCACATCTGTGACTGCCTGGGAAATTGCCCAGTCCTGTGCACAGCCATATTTTCCTTTTTGCTAGAGAAAACTCTCTCTTGCCAGGTTGTGTGTCCATGAGAAGGAGCCACTTTTCAGAGCAACTCTCATTTCAGGAAGCTCTAGCTCAGTGGTAGCCTTGATCTGATCCCAGGCTAGTTGTAAATGCAGCTTTTCTCACCAGCAGTCTCTGAGTGTGCCCTGAGCCATCTCGGCAGAGCAGACAGGCTGAGAGGGACCTATTTTGCAGCGACTGCTTCCAAGATCACTCAGTGTCAGCCAGAAGCCGGCACTTTCAAGTGCTACTTACTGACGCAGTAGAAATGCTGTCTCCTGCCTTTCACCCCTGCTCTTTGCTTCCACTGCCACTTGCCAACTCTGCTTAAAACTAAGTATGGATAGCAGACTGCAATATCCAAGGTGTTATTCTCTCACGACAGTGGCTGCACCTACAATGGTGTTACGTCTTTCAGCATGTTCTACTTTGTCCTGAGGCACACTGTACTGCCTCCTTCACCAGACCTGTGGATGACATCCAAGTCACTGCTGAAGGCACCTTTAGGTCTTCAGTGGTCTGCACAATGCCTTCTCCCCAGACAGTGTGGGGCAGTTTAATGGGTCATTGCCTCTAAAGATGAGCCTTGAGTCTTCATTATGAAGTAGAACAAGTGACTTCGGGACTCAGAGGAGCTATCCTTGATCCCTTACCAGAGGCAGAGCTTCATAGTCTTTTTCATTAACTAGAGTCATTAAAAAGGCATCTGACCCAGCACTCCCACTCTCTCTGTTTGCTGCCCATAACTCACAACTGCACAGTCACCATATGTTCTGGCTCTGTTGGTGTTAGCAAGAATTTTGGCTCGACAGAGGACTGCAGCAATTATTGGCCTCCAAATCTACACTGCCTGCAGCCTGGGGGAGTTTCCTTCATATAACATTTAGTCAGCTTTTCTCTGGCCCAAACAGCACACCACACAAGCGGTGCTGCCCAAGCGGTGCTCTCTTGACAGGAGATGAGCTTGTGTGCACCTCAGGGGCTCTGTGACAGAGCCAGCCCGCAGCAAGGGAGGATCACCATGGCATTAGCTTCAAACCTGCACTTCTGCCCCAAAGCAACCTGCTTATGCAGGTGCCACCTGTGATGCTCAGCAGCATTCACTGCCAAGATTTCCCGGATCTCAAGGCGCATCTCAGATCCTCCTCAGCTTTCTTTCACTGGCAGAGTACAGACCATGTCGTGACACTTTTTTCTGCTGTAAGCCAGGCCATTCACGCCCTACAGATCGAATATTTTTATCCGATCTACTTCATCCACACAACACCTGCGAGGGTGACAGTCTAGACCCCGCTGTCGAGGTGCTGGCCCCTCCCGAGGCTGTGGAGCAGGCTGCATGGTGCCCACCACTGCCTCTCCTCACTTCAGCCCGTTCCCGCCCACTGACCTGTGTGCTCAGCTGGCCCGCTGGCCCCAGAGTGGGTAAGCCCTCACACATCTGGCCCCGGCCAACCCACCTGCCTGGCAGGGCTGGGGCAGCAGCTCTGACCCTTCTACTGCCTCATACTTTCAGGTCAATGAGCTGCATCTTTTCCCCTTCAAAGCTGGGCAAGGGCTTTCACTGGGTACCCCCAGTTATTCTGTTTTGGCCACACTCCAGGCTATAGTTATTGTGGCATTCCTCTACCTGCTCCCCTTAAATGAGCAATTAACAGGGCTTAGCAAAAATTTCCCCCTTCGCACAAACCAACTCTATCCTTCCTTCTAATCACTCAGAAGTGCTATCGGGAGGATTCCCATCCCATGTGCAGACTCTTGCCCATACTCACTGTGTCTGCAGCACTGAGCTCCTCTCTCTCTGCCCCGCAGCAATGTCCCCTTTCAGCACACAGCTGCAGCTGAGCCCCGTGACAAATTCCAGCCCCTCTCAGAACTGCTCTGGCCTCCTTTCGCTGGTCTTTGCAGGCCAGGCCAAGTCCAGCTGAGCCTCTCTAAACTGGTCCATTGCCAAAGCATCTTGGCAGCCTTTGCTGGAGGTGTGCCAGGAGGGAAGGTTCCTCAGGTTCTTCTCAGCTTGGGTAGATTCTCCCCTTCTCCTCCCTGAGACCCCAGTGAGCCCCAATCTGCTGGGATGGTTTCTAGCTTTGGAATGCGTGCCCAGTTTGGAAACTAAGCTTTTTTATATTGCTGCAGGTAATGTTTCAGGCCTATTTGGTTCCTGGGAAACACTGTTGCTGTCCATCTTCTCTGACACAAGAGTTCTGGGCATGCCTTCTCAGATCACTCCCTGCAATTTTTTTAGCCAGTTTGTTATGCATTGGTACATTTTGTTTGACTTCTTCCCTTCCTGTTTCTGAAGTTGTGACAGTGTTATAAAGCCAGACAGTAGAAGTCCTCTGACAGCCTGAATTCCACATCAGGTTTCTAACTTTTGCAACTTTCTGATTTCCTTGTGCTGTTGGTATTTTTAGCTTTTTTAATCCTCACTGCTATCCTGCTCAGTTAGTAACCTCCAAGCTTGCCAAAGATTCCTTGGCCTTGCCTGTCCCCGGAAAAGCTTCTGGTCCTCAGCCATCTGGTTACTGGTTCCTCATTCATTTATTTTGAACTTGTTCCAGCTTCTGCTGCCCCTAAAAAATTTTACCTCCAGTCTCAGGCCATCTCCTAAGCCTTTCAGCAAAGCCTTCAGATGTTGCTTTAATCCCTTCTGCAAGGTCTCATGCTCTTTTCTTGGGTCTTTAGACCTTATTTTAGTCACTTGTGATAGCCTCCATTTCTGCAGGTTTTGTTCATAGAATTCCACAGGAAGTCTCAGTGCATGGCAGAGCACAGCATTCCTGTTTTCCTTTCTCTACTGGAAACAGCTCATTTGATATAAACTGGAATTGCATTTGCCTACTTGGCAACCCTCTAACTTCGGAGTCTCATGGTCAGAGTGTGGTGAGTAAGAGAAGGAGGAATTTTTTTACCCCCTTTTGCATTTCTGTGTAATGAACTTCTGGCTTCAAGCAAATATGCTTCCGATTCACCTTTAAGAACATTTTGCATAATTACAAACCATCTCCATTATATTTATAAAGGCTGTCATTTCCTCCTGAATAGTCCTGTCCTTCTCTTTATAGCTAATGCTGCTATATTTTGCATCCAACTATTTATTAAAAGTATAAATCTTCTGTTACAGGAGAGAAATTTCCTTCCAGCATAGCCCCAGCATAGCCAACTGTCTCCTCTTCTCTAGCCAGCTCCTTTTCCACCTCATAGCTCTCCAGTGATCCTTATTCCTCCCACAAGGTATTATGTGCTGGAGACCCTTCACAAGAAAATGCTTCTGCTTTAGCTGAAGCACTCAGTTTCAAGAAGGAGCCTGACTCAGATGGAGCTGTTCCCCTGATCCTTCTTATACTCCCAGGAGGGGAGCAGGCATGTTCAGGGCACAGTTCATCTTATCTTGACATGGGATCCTGAAACAGGTCAAAAGAGTGAGATTTACAGGAGGTCCCCTGCCCACTGTGAATAGGAAAAGACACTCAGGACACAAAAACAGGAGCAGATGACTAAAGTTAAGTGGAATTATCTGCCTCCTAGATACTCAGACTTCCCCTGAAATACCTTCCATGATGCTTTAAAGATGGCAAGGGGAGAAACTGCACAAGCAGCCAAAACCAGGCTCCTAGACATCCAGAGAGCTGCCTCCAGTTTTGACTGGCCTTCTGTTGACTTGTCTCCTGTAAGTGATTCCCTCCCATGCCATTTTAAGGAATTTGAGTTTAAAAAAATCAGAAGCCACTTTCACCCTTCTCAGTCACTTTTAAGTGCTGCAATATAGAATATAGTTAAAAAGTAATATTAGTGTGCACCTTTTACCAGCCTTCTCAAAGCTGTATTAACTGTGAAATCACAGTAAAATTGTGTTTGCAGTGACTTTTGTTTGCTTTGCTCCTGGTCACAGCTGCCAAGGAGGGAAAAACATCACATGAAAAATGCAGTAAAATTCCATACCAAGGACACAAATTCGGTCTGCAACTCCAGGACCATCAGCTGAGAAAAAGCATCTGTAAGTCATCATTTTCTCTTGTTTGTTATGTTTCTTATAGCTATAGCCACAAGAATCTTCTCCCACACTTGAGATTCGATCTTGCCCATACACCTACGTTAGTAATGCACTGATTACCATGGGTTTTGTGCAAATGCTGTTCAATAGTGCCAGAAAATTCATTGCAGGAGTGTTGAAGTTAACACTGACACCAGCTCTCCATCCTAGAAGGAATTTTTAATATGGAAAATATAGTGGTACAAAAATATGTCTGAGCAACAGACACCCTGCGTTGCCCTACCCAGAATAATTTCCAAAGCCTCCCAGAGATGCCACCTTAAATTTAGGAAACCGCCTCTAGTCGGAGTCCAAAGCTCTCAAAGCCACAGGACTGCTACTAGAAGACAAAAAGAAGTAGGAAAACATATAAAAATCCAGTGTAACTCTTGAACAGTCTCTGCTGCTCCACCATAAAAGAATGATAGTGTGTGGCCCTCTTATAGCACTTTATCTGAGGATCTCAGTGGTTACACAATGGGTGAGTTAGTTTGTCTCTTAGACTAAACCAGAAAAATGTCCAAAACAGAGCTGTGGGAACACAGTGCCTCTCCAGTTCAAATCACAAGTCTCTGGAAGCTCTTCAATGCATGGAGAAAGCCTTGCTCATGGAATATACCTTGTTCTATCCCTGTGACATGGTTTAACTCCAGCTGGCATCTAGTACCATGCAGCCACTCACCCACACACACATCCCAGTGGGGTGGGGAGGAGAATAGGAAAGAAAGGTAAAACCCATGAGTGGTGATAAGAACAGTTTAATATTGGAATAATAATAATAATAAT
>VZRL01000608.1:0-12256 GCA_013397895.1 Origma solitaria
AAATCAGAGGGCACAAAAGAAAAAGGAGCAATCTAACAGGCAATTTAGAATGTATTTAGCATTCATTGACAATGAAACCAACAAACAAAAGGAAAACAAAAAGGAGGAAGGTAGGTAAAACAGGGAGCCAGAAATAAAATAAATCTACTGAAAAGACAAAGAAAACCAGATAATGAGCATGCTTGACATAGAATAAGGAGACTGGTAAAAGCAAGTATTGGAAGAAAAATCTAATCATCAGCCCATTGCATTCTGGTCTTCCACATTGCTCATGGTAGACACTGACACAAAACTTGATCACTTCCATGCATAAACTCATGCATTCCCTGTCACACAGCCTTCACCCACCTGAGAGAAAAAGTACCACAGTTCCTCCATTCCCACCATGGCAAGGTCATAATTTCTTGTTCTCTTTCACTCCTACTCTCATTTTGCCATCATCTATGTATATGCTACATATCATTATTAATGCGAGGGAAGTTTTCAAGTGTCCTCCACACTGAGCACTTGGGTTAACAGCAGCTCCTTACCTATAACTCTGAGCACAGTGCCGACTCCAAAGCTGAGCTGGTTTGCACAGCTATACTGACTGAGGCTATAACCTGCACTGCCATTATTCTCTTCCTGCCAGCCACATAGTTCCTTAAAATGGTACTGTTTAAAGGAGCGGGCACCAGGGAGTATTTCTACAGTTTGCTATCAGATGGGGCAGTAGCAGATGGAAAAGGCTACTTTCCCCTGTGATTCCAACATGCTGTGACATAGGGCATGTTAAATCCTTTGCTGGGATGGGAGAAGACAGAGAAAGAAAATGGGGACAACACGAAAAAATAGAGGAGAAAAGCAGGCTGAGAGACAAGCAACACAGTCCTTGCTGAGCAGTAGAGGTTGTGAGAAGGATTGTTAGCAGAAGCCAGCATTCCAAAGCAACTTTAGACAGCCTGCCAACCATCTATGGAGAGGCGAGCAAAGTGCCAGCGAGGTTACTCTTTCCCTCCCTGATTCAGTACACAGGAGAATCCAGACTCTACCTCTGAAATGCTACTTTGGATCATTACACAGATTAACTACAAAAACCTGCAGACAGGAGAAGCATTTTTCATTCCCAACCTCTGTAACGTTTTCTTGGAGAATGTGAGGAAAGAAAATTATTTATTCCTTTCCCCCTTCATGAAGTTCCCAGAAATGAAAGACTGTAGACACAGGGATCTCAAAATTTCTGCCTTCCATACTAGCACATCTCATTTTAAGAAGCAACCAATAAAGCATTAATCCTGTTCTCATGGCTCTATGAAAAATTATCATTATTAAGGTTTTAATTAAGAATGTTCTTGTCCCCTAAACCAGTATCACATAGATCACAGAGATCTGACTTCTGACTTACCTATGACTGTAAGTTTTGTCCCACTGCCAAAGAACAGTCTTTCATTATTCACACCATTTTGCAGCTGCAGAAAAACCTCTCCTCTACTCTCAGTCCTCTGAGCCAAGCCTGTGAACTAACCCTCCCCTCATGTGGTACCAGCAAAAGAAGAAACCCAATGTACTCAGGTCCCCTAAAAAATCAGGTCTGTAAGGGAACACCACCAAATCCGTGTATCTGAGAAGCTGAGATCTACATCGGAAATACCCTGTCCTGAGCCCTTTTGGTTCAGGCTTAGGTGAATCAGTTGTTGCAGTTTCCACTATTTCTTTAGAGGATAATTATCTGTTTATGAAGGTGTAATGTAATGCATTCATTCAGCTCCCGAAAATGAAATGTGTGACCCTACCTAGAGGACTAAACTTAAATCTATTATTCAAAGCAGAGTGGGTTACCAGCACACCAGGAGAAGACCACTTTAATAATGAAAGGAAGGATAATGATGAAGCTCTCTAAAGGGAAGACATGGCATTTGAAGTGAATGAAAAGAGATAACAAAAATTTCTTACCAATTACTGTAAGTTTTGTGCCAGGGCCGAAAATCATGTCAGCACTAATCACAGTGACAAAGTGATGTATCATAAGCTAAGGGAAGGGACCCACTGCAGCTGGCTTACTATAAGCAGAAGCTGAAGAAATCGTTACTGTATTTGTGATCCCAAACATCCCTCAGTCTCTGTCTGAGGTGTCTCCCCTTTGGCAGTGAACTAAAATGAATCCCTTTGTTTTCCCTTCCATGGCAGGCCAGCCATCTTAAATAGCTTTTCAGGATCCCATTCAATTTTCTGATAGGCTCAAATTATCCACACAAGGAGAGCCCAGAAGAATCAGTTGGCTGGTCCCAGACAAACCCCTGATATCCATTAGGAAGAGCTGTGGTGAGACAGAGGGGAGAAGGATTAGAGACAACCTTTGTTCTCACAGGCATGAGGCAGTCAGCAGATGTTGGAGGCTTATTTAAGAGAGAAAACCTCAACACATTTTATGTAGTGCCTCAGAGAGATACCTGCTACATGTCAGAATTCTTTTTCTAACACTTGTATCACATTAAGAAAGAACCATTTCCTCTTCTATTGCAAACATTGCTGCATCAAGAAAAAAGTAGTAATTGCAGCCTTGCATGCTCTGGTAGGCTTTAGGTGCACCTGCAGTCAGTTTGGTTTGCTGAAAATGACTTTCAATATCTCAGAATTTCCCAGCTTGCTTCCCAGAGATGGCAGGCTCAGTTCACAGACGATGAGAGTAAGTCCCAGCAGAGAAGGTCTGTTAAGAGAACCCAAGGCAGAGCCCACCTGCTCTGCTGCAGAATTCTCTGCAGCTGCCTTAACACACTCTCCCAACAAGGCTCATGCACCTATGGGTTTTTGTAAAGGCTTCCTGGGATTATGTATCATCGTGGACCCCCTGTCCCCACAATGATACAATCTCCTACAAAAACAATCCCACCCATGACTCCACCCCCTGTTTTTGTCAGCCAGGAATGATTGCTGTGAGAACCTGTGCTGTTTTGGTCTGTGGTAGAGTTAATTTCCTTCACAGTGGCGGCTGTGGGGTTCTGTTTTAGACTTGTTCTGCAAACAGTGTTGATCAGATAGAAATGTTTTTGCTATTGATGAGTAGTGCTTATGAAACATAGGGTTTTCTTTTAGACACTTAAATGTAGAGATTTTAGATAAAAGTTAGTATTGTTAAAATTAACTAGAATAGGAAAAGATGCAGAACTCAGCTAGAAAGAAATTAATGATTAAATGCAGAATAGCCCTTTGATTATTTGATATTTACTCAGCTGTGCTTAGAATAGACAATTAATAATCTTAAGAAAAGAAGTTCAAAGGAGAGCTTAGACAGTTACAAATTTTGCCCAGATGCA
Organism: Origma solitaria; assembly: GCA_013397895.1. NCBI lineage: Eukaryota > Metazoa > Chordata > Aves > Passeriformes > Acanthizidae > Origma > Origma solitaria. Next base: position 3,294 of record VZRL01000608.1, read on the forward strand.
ACCTGCTTAGAAGGAATAGAAGAGGGCATTGGGCATTTTCCAGGGTCAAATGTATTGTCAAAAACCAGCAAAGTAAGAAGGTCACAGTGAGGAAGACNTTGTTATAGATAAATAAGTTCTGTGTTGCATTGTTACTTCAGAGCTGTACATTTGAGAGTTATCCTTGCAGCTCTCCGGCGCTGAAATAAACATACACTTTCTAACCTTAACAAGTTAGAGAGTCTTTGTCCATCTCTGGGGGATATTGATATTAGAGCTATGTCCGCATTTTAGTAATTCACTTACACAGCACTGAAGGTCTTTTCTGCTTCTCATAGCCCCATGCTGGCAAGGAAGCTGGAGGTGCATGGGAACTTGGGAGGAGGGACAGCAGGGGCAGCTGATCCCAACCGATCCAAAGGATATTCCATATCCCATGACATCATGCTCAGTATATAAAGGGGGCAAAAAGGGGAAGAATAAGCAAGAGAGGGACATTTGGAGTCACAGTGTTTGTCTTCCCAAGCCACTTTTATGTGTGATGGGGCCCTCCTGTGCTTGGAATATTGAATGCCTGCCCACCCATGGGAAGTGGTGAATCAATTCCTTCTTTCACTTTGCTTGTGTGCACAGTTTTTGCTTTCCCTCCTAAACTGTCTTTATCTCAAGCCATGATTTTTTCACTTGTGCTTTTCCGATTCTCTCTCCAGTCCTGCTGGTGGGGCGTGAGTGAGTGAGCAGCTGTGTGGGGNTTTATGTGTGATGGGGCCCTCCTGTGCTTGGAATATTGAATGCCTGCCCACCCATGGGAAGTGGTGAATCAATTCCTTCTTTCACTTTGCTTGTGTGCACAGTTTTTGCTTTCCCTCCTAAACTGTCTTTATCTCAAGCCATGATTTTTTCACTTGTGCTTTTCCGATTCTCTCTCCAGTCCTGCTGGTGGGGCGTGAGTGAGTGAGCAGCTGTGTGGGGCTTGGTTCTGGCTGGGGCTAAACCATGACAGAACCACAGACCACATCCGTTCTTTGCCATTGCTGTTTCTATGTGATAGGCCAATTACCTCTTAGTGCATGCATTATCCCTCAATTTATAATCCCACCAATTTTCTTATAGTCAAAAAAGGTAACACTTTTTTTTTCTTTTATTGGTTTGTGTTCAATGCAGTTATTTTTTTACTTGGTAGCATCATGGCAGTGTTCATGCTGCTTTCCTGTCCACTCTTTCTGTCTTCTGCCCCCAGGATGACAAACAAACTTCAAGACCACAGTAACTGGTTTGCAATGAGAGTAATTTCCTTACTACAGGCTAGTGATTTTATCTGTAGGTTGGTCTTGATTGAGAGTGTCCTCCCAGGGCTTGTGACTCCACCTATGAAAAGGCTTCACCCAGGAGTAAGAGTGAACCTGCATTTTGCAAACTGTCTGCCAGGATGGGAACTGATGGGGACAGGTAACAGGTTACTTTTATCTCCCTCCCTTACACGTAACTGGCCTTCTCACACACAGTGTCAACTCATTGTTACCAACCTAACCAAGTACCTGCAGTAAATATGTTGTTCATATTGCTCTTTAATATCTTTGTTTGAGTCTATCTTGATATAAGAAATAGACTATAAAGCACAGGAAAAAATCCTTTGAGACAAAGTTTTTTCTACTAGGGAAATTACAAATTATTTTCTATTGTTTTCAGATATCACAGAAGAACCCATAATTCTGATACAGCCTGTTTACCTGGGAAGAGCTGTTAGTGTCCCAGAGAAGGGAATGAGAAACAGAGACTAAGCTGAAACATTTAGGATCAAGAGATAGGACTACAGAACACATCGGACAGGTCATCTTGGAATGCCCTAGGTTCTTTCTCCTACAACAGGAAACTGGTTCCTTAAATCACTAGCTACATCTGTTCATACAGAACATTTGTTTGTATATATTGGATTCTTTTAAAAAATACATTTAGGACTTTTTTTTGTTGTAACTGCCTAAATAATAAAACTAGTAGTGGAATATTATTTTCCTACCTTGGTCTCTGCCTCTGATCTCAACACTATTTATTCAGGGTCTTAATCCATTGTACTAAAATTCATTTAAGATTATTCTGTCTTCATCTCCACTCTAGAGCTCCATTAGTGTCCTTACTGTCATTAACAGATTCTTCCATGATGTGTCTTTGATTTAAAAAGAAGGAAATAATCTCTCTACTAGTTTTGAAGGAGTATGTGGTGCTATCAGCTCCTCAGGTCACGTTCAAAAGGCAATTTCCAAGACATGCCAGCAGAGACCAGTCTTGTCCCACCTTAATGTTCCTTTGTAACCTGTCAAAAGGAAAGACTTTGCAGGCCATGTATTCAAATAAATGTGAGTGAGAGAACAAAGGGGAGACAGATCCTTGAATTTCATTCCCAAGTCTTTCATAGGAGGCTTTTGGGGCTTCAGAGGCTATGTTGCATAAAACTTCAGACAAGGAAAGACAAGAATATGTAAGGAAGAAACATTTAGGGACATATTTTCTAACTATAATATCCTTTTAGTGGGAGAATTTCACAGGGAAGTAGAGATTGCATCAGTTATACCAGACCTGGATTCTTTAGAGTTTACAGAACAAGCAATACAAAGAAGCAGGCGATACTACAGACTCCCTGAGCTTTACAAATTTTAGACAGTAGGAAGCTTCTTCATAAAAATTCAGTGCTTTTGACCACAAACCCCTAAAGTTAAGCAACAGACCTTTTTCAGGGCATATCTGAAAAGATATGATGGCAGAAGGAGGGATCTGATTAAAAATTTATCTTCTAAGATGGAGGCAGCTGCAGTGCTCTGTCTCCCTCCCCTTCAAAATATTCTGAGTCAATTCCCCCAACTTCTTCCTAGTCTTTTTTCTGTTCTTCCTCTGCCTCTCTCCTGACTGTCTCACATTTTTCAAAGACTCCATCTCTCACTCAGTCAAGGTGGGGATTTTATCTTAGTGCTCAACTCCCTCGCTGTGCCGTGTGATCACTCGCAGCACAGAAATAGGTGGCTTCATCCTTGGGTGTCACATTCTTGATTGTCATCAGAGCGAACTTAGTATCCTTTCTGTTTACTTCAACCTTGGCCTCACTGTAACCATCCTCGTATGAGTTCTTACTCCATGTAGTACTGCTGACGATTAACTTCAAACCATTTCTTGGAGTCTGCTGGTACAAGAATATATAGCCAAGACTAATATAAGTCAGATAGCAGGAGATATTCACAGAGCCTCCAGCTCTTTGAAGGATTTCTTCTGGCAACTGTGAAACCCAGGCTCTGATGCCAACATCTGCATTAGTAAGAAATAACAAGAGAGAGTGAGGAGTAGGAGTACAAATGATGGCCAAAGGGGTCCTCTACCTAACATCAGCCCTGCATGGTCTGGATGGGAGCCATGCTGCAGATGGATCTGTGTCTCTCACCAGGTAAAAGAGCAAGCAAAACAGCCAGCATGGCCCTTCTGCTGTCCCAGGACACTGTGTTCCTGCTCACTCTAAGGTAAGAGTTAAGAGCAATGGATGCCCCTCCCCTCCCTCTGATTTGCCTGTCAGACTCAGGCAAAGAGAATAAGGACTGTCCAGCTTTGATACTTTCTTTGGTGAGCCATTAAAACCAAAGCTAAGTATTCATGTGGCTCCAAGGTGTGCTTTTGGCTTTCCACAAGCCAGGCAGTGTTCTGAGCTCCTGAAACAAATGTGGAATTTCTTGCATACCAGTAAGTTGCTGGCTGAATGTTATGCTGAACTGTGCTGAACTGCTGTTCTGAAACTCTGGTTACTGGAGGTCAGAAAAGAAATGTGGGAACAGTGGCTTCATAAATGTTTGGGTTTTTTTTTCTCATTTACATCGGTGGATATAACTTGGGCCATCTTTGCAGAAGGATTTCCAGTAAATGTATACGTGTGTTGTTTCATTCTGAAGAGTTGTTCTTAATATCTGGAGCACAGTATCTCAGAAATCAGAACTTGTAAGTCAGAAGTGAAGATGATAGATCAAAATAGGGAAGGCACAAAAATCATGTTTAATCATATCTTAATGTCTTCAGTTTTCCATCCAGGGATGCATATTCCTTCCTGTTTAATCTTCCTAGGAGCTCTAATTCACTTTTACAAAAAGCAAGATATCTCTGCCAGTCATTTTTTCTGAAAGCAAAACCTGTAGTTAAACATAAATCTCATGAACACTCTTTTTTCTAGTCTGCCAGATACATCCTGGTTGGCCTAATCTATATATAGAATATATTCTATTCTATTCTGTACAGTTCTACATAAAGAACTTACACCACTCTCCATTCTTTTCTGAAAAAGTACGATTCAAAAGGATTATATTATTGCAACTTCTTCTTTTCTCCCCAGTACTTTTAATGAAACACATGCATATAATTCCAACGACCTGATATAATCCTGATATTGCATCTTCCAAAAACTGAGGCATACTTCTGAAGTTTTCTCTTTTTCTTTGTATTTTTTGTTATTCCCTCTTCCATATTGGCCTGATGCACTAGAAAGATTTATATCTTCCCTTGGCCTCTATAAATTTATATAAAAGACATGTTCTGTCCACGAGCCTGGCATTATTGTGCTTTTTTTGGGCCTAAGGCTGAGTTCCTGAATTCTCCAGGATTCAGAACAGTGGTTCTTTCTTGCTTTTTAAATCCTGCTTTTTTGAAGGAGTTAACAGAAATTAACTGAGAAGCTGCCATGGTTTAAAAGACAGGTGTCTGCCAAGGGAGACAGGAACCTTCCTGGGGTGGAAAGTATGACCCCCCTTCCCTCCAAATTATTATAACTTTGGAATCACGGGACTTTCAGGCAAAGATATAGAAAAAGGAATAACAGTTCTTCACTAATGTATATATAACAAGACAAACAACCAAGAACAACGGCAGCAACAACAAACAAAACCAGAAACCCAGGAGGAGCCTTCTCTCAGCTGCCAGGCACTTTCCCGTTCGGTGCAGTCACAGTCACAGCCAGCAGGGGCGCTGTTGGCTCCCGGCCGGGCAGGGCAGGTGCTATGATTCCTGCGCAGCTGTGGCGCCCGCTCAGCCATTCCTCCGTGTGCCAGTGGCAGCTCAGGCAGCCAGAGAAAGAAAAGGGCCTCCCAATGACGCCGATTTTTTTTTTCCCCCCACTTTTTTCTTTTATATATTCTCTGTGTTCTTTACACGTGTATTTGTAGCTCTGTAGCCTATTATTGTATTCGTAGCAAGCTCCAGTACTTTTCCTTACCCTACCTGATAGGCAGAACGACAAAACACATTCCAAAGGTTCCAAGCTGGGGGTCTGAGGCTCCTATCCCTTCCTGGGAACCAAGGTCAAAGCTAGCTTTCCCATCCCCAAGAGCAAGAGTGAGAGAGTGGGCTCAGCCCAGCCCCTGGCCCCCAGCCAAGTCTCACAGTATCTTTGCACTTCATCAGAGAAAGCCCCCCAGCTAAGAGACAGACGGTAGCAAACTGCACCCCTTCCCCTCTCCTTCCCATCTTTTGTCTCTCTTAAGTACCTGTCATTCCCATCTCTTAGGCAATGAATGGGAGAAAAAATTTCCTGGGAAAAAGAGAAAAAAAAAAAGGAAAAAATCCTAACATCTAACAGTAGCTGTAGCTTCTTCCCAGTCAGGAAAGAAAATGTGTTTTATAGGATGTATAAAAGTTTTGTATGCTCTCCAGTGTCATGGACACTTTGCATCTGAGAAATACAGGTTTGACCAGTTTTTGCCACTGTGGATTTTCTCAGGAGAAATTATTCCTCACCTGTGCTGCAGTGAGGTTGAGCCCTGTGCTGGAGATATTACTATTTCAGTGACTTGTCAAGGAATTACAGGTGATACAGACCTTATGGTTTTTTTAATTACCTTCCATAGCTTTTATATTTTTCTTTGAATTTTTGTGCTGTTTTCAATGTCAATACATCGATTAGCCAATACATTAGAACAAATTTAATATCTTTCCATAAATTATTTTGTGTTTCAACACCGATTATGCTTTGATTAATATTTTTAGCTTTCACTCCTCACAACCTTTTCTTCTTTTTATGGAAGTTTTCTTTTGATTTTACTTGTTTTTCATTTGATTTTATTGACATTTTGCCCTTTCACCTTACTGCTACAATAGGACACCTTTAGACATGTCCGTGGACCCTGCTAAGACATTCCATAGGACACTGCTGCTTATGAATATCCTAAAATGCATGCCTTTTGCATGGAGACAGTACAGAATTTTTATTTTGGTTATTGTCTCTCATGCCAAACCCATTAAAAGCCTTTTTTTCCAGTAGAAATCAGACCTCAAGTCTGAGAGGAAGAAGCTGTTTCAGAGACTTGAAGGGAAATGAAAAAGATTGTGGAAACTGTGGGAATCAATTCTCAGATTATGCTGTGTAAGAGCTCTGAGATAAGGCGAAAACATTTCAGTGTAGTTGGGCTACACCTTCTTCTCTAATCACATATGTTAGAATTTATTACTCATTCCAGGATGAAGATTTTTATTCAGAGTCACTTTTCTGTCTCAGGAGACTGCAGTCTCTCAAAAAGAAGGAAGTATCTGGAAGACATAACTCAGGACCTCTAGTGTATCTCTTGGGAATTGCCTAATATGTTATTGCCTTTTGAAGAGCAGTTAAATTGACAGCCCTTTCATTTTGCAGTTCAAAATGTCTAATTCTTTCAGTCTATTTTCTTTTAAGATTAAAGATGAAACAAGGGAAAACAAAAAAGTACCAAGATTGAGGTAGGTATGGTCAATCTTCCCAACTAAGACCCCAAACTACTGTATTTGGGGAAGAATAGATGCAGAAAAGTAGAGGAATACTGTTATAAAAGGGGCCACTCACTGATAAACAGGATGCTGGTGAGTATGCTTCTAGGTTAGGATTTTCCTACCCTTCTCCCTAGTACTATGCTCTTTTCTTATTTTTTATACCCTCAGTGTCTCTGGCCAGAGTCATCCAGAATCCCTTCCCAGTTCCTGAGCTTAGGCACTCTGAAAAAAGTCATAACTTCCAATCTTCACCCCCAAAAACTTAACAAAAACCTGAACCACTGCAGGGTAGTGAAAAAATCAGACATGACACGAAGGCTCTGCAGAATTGGACACCGTGACACTGGATGTTATAGCAAAATGTAAGAAAACCCATGTGAAGTATTTTTTGACAGTAGTAGAACAATACTCTCCAAAAATTTTTCATTGCACACCCCTATCAGTAAAGTATTTTTAAATACATACCCCCAGTATATGGACATTTAGTAGCTGATAATTATATACATGCAACATTAAAGTTTTAATGCTTCCTTCCCACACCTCAGTGCATTGTCTTGCACACCCCCAGGGTGCACTTTGAAGACTCTTGCACAGGAACATCGTAAGCCAGCAGCCTGTCTCTCAATATCGTACAGATGCAGAGACTAGGAGATGCCTTTCACAGCCCTTCACCAAACACACTCCTGGCCCCCAGCAACTGAGGAATTGATGTTCCCAGTCCTAGGTGTGCCTGTCCAGAAACACCTCACAGGCAGGAGACACTTGGGAAGAGAGGAGCAATGGTGCCTTGACCATGAGGCTTTGCGAGATCACAGAATCACAGAATATTCGGTGTTGGAAGGGACCCACATGGATCATCAAGTCCAACTTTTAAGTTAATTGACCCATACAGGGATCAAACTCATGACTGAGATGTAAAAGGACTAAGCTCAGAAACTTAATGTTTTATACTCCTAGGAAGATTTATCTCTGTCAGCCCTATGGTCTTACCAGGTTTCTCTTTCCCAGGATCTTGCATCAGCTGGTACAAATATACTTCCTTTATCTGAGTGCTGTGATGATACAGCTGGCTGAAATACATGGACTAGAACATGGAGTTCTAGAAACACAAGCTGCCATTGCTTGTCCATTGATAATACGTGACACAGCTGCCCTTGAGTCACCAGTCTTCCCCCTTCCTGTGCCCCTGGAGCTACCAGCTTTCTACTGCAGCATCACTGCATGAAATGAGAAACTTTGAAGGATCCTGTAAAAAACCTTTCAATGGGTCTGTGGGATGTTCTGCAACATTGAGCAGAAGGAGTTAGTTATGTTTCAGACAGGGATTTGCCCTCCTAAAGAAAGAAAAAAAGGAGGGTCCTCTGAAGGTGCTCTAATTTCAACTGTTGTTCAAAGGGGTCTGTTCATCCTTCACAGTTCTCATGGAAAGGCCTGAAGGGCTGCTCTGAGACTGTCTGCTGGGTGACCTCTGAATCAGAAACACCATTTGCCTTCATTTGACATCAGTTTGCCCCATGAGCAGGGCACACACGCTGGAGTTTGGGGCTTCGTGGGAGCCGCTACTAGGGGTGTCAGACAGGCTGTTAGCAGCATGAGAGGGACTTGGGTGAGGTATGTTCACTAGATACTTGCCATCAAGGACTTAGGAACACAAGAGCCACAGGAACTATGATCCAGATCTTTGGCTGTGAGCTTTGGCACTAGCCTGGGAAGAGGTCATGAGTCCTGATTAAATCTACTGATTTAAGCAAGTAGCATAGGGAACATAGCAGAGATCATGTTCTTCTTGGGGATTATCACCCACCCCTATATGATGCACTTCCTGCTCTCAAGAATAACTTAAAAGTCAAAGATCAGAATAGATTAAATAAGTAACAAAGAAAAACAATAAAAAGTACCAAGATAAATGCAGTTACAGTCAAGCTTCCTGATTCAAATACTCAATTACTAATTCACTTGAAATTTGTGGGGATATTAAACCAAATGTGAAAACCCATGAAAAGAAGAAAAGGGAAGCAGTCATTCATAGCCTAAGGGTTATCTAATAGGATATGAAAGCTATAGATAAGGAAAAATATTGTTCTCAAAAATCACTCTGTTTCTATGCCAACGGCATGTTTCGAACAAAGAAATTAGAAATCCACAGAGAGATCAAATAAAACACTATTGTTAACTGGAAATCTTTCTTGCTCTGCTTAGTTATGATGGGATCAGACAGCTTT
>VZRL01000634.1:4910-115163 GCA_013397895.1 Origma solitaria
CCAGCAGTTAACTTCTTTGTTTCTTTAGGATGTTTTGATCCCTGGCTCTGTGTTTTATCAACTTAAAAGACATTTATTACCGTGTATTTATTACTACATTTTCTAACATATTACAACTATCTCGGAGTTACAATTTACCCTAACCGTGTTTCTACTTAATTATATTTTACCTTTACATTGTTTTTTTATACAGTACACATCACTTGTAAATGTTAAATTCAAATATGCGAAAGCCAGCATTTATCACTCACTCATTTATCACAGAATCTGAACAGTAGTGGTGTAAAAGCTGTGATGTGAATGAGCAGGAGCAGGCATAAGCATGTTTTGCCTCAGATATTCTGACAGCTGCGACAGGAAGGCTGTGATCAGGCGAGAGGCTCCTGCAGAGCTGGAGCAGAACTGTCCTGAGCCAGCTTTCTGCCCTGCCTGGAGCCTTGAGCTCAGTCGCCGCCCTCAACTCACTCCCTGCAGAAGGGCTCAAAGGGCTCAAAGGGCTGTGCATGTGGGACAGAACCACATACAAATCTACTGTACAGCAGAATCTGCACCAGGCTGGGGCAGATGGGGCCCTCTCCCTCCCTTTTCCCTCTGTCTCTTTTGCTCTCATTGTTTCCTCCAGCTCTGGAGGAAGGTATTCCTGTGGCAGGGCCAACACAGCATCCACAGACTGAAGATATTCTCTGGTCTGTCACTCTCTTCTCTGCCTTTCTTTCTCTCCTCCCTCGCTCTGCCTGGCCAAAGCACAGCTGTCCTGTTCCAGTCCGTCCTGGCTCCCGAAGTTCACTGTGGGAGGGGAGAGCTTGTGGCCATGTGCTGTGGCTTGTGAGGCAGCACCTTGGGGAAGGTCCTTGGGAGGAGCTGAGAGCTGATTGAAATGCACTGAGCAAAAGCAAGGGCTCGTCAGTCAGCACTTGTGAGACTCTCTTGTACAAATTGAAGGCTTTTTAGGCAACAGCTTCGGAGCATAAAGAGTGGGCTGGCTGCTGGAGCTAAGGCAAGTAGACCTAAAAGCACAAGAGCTTTCTGCCATGGGACTGGTGTGTTTGTTCAGCCTGATGAGAATCCACAACCAAACATCACACCCTGTACTGACGGATTGTGACAGTGAAGCACTAATCCTGTCTTGACCACAGAAAAACTCTGAAACAGCCAGGTGCCGCCTCTTGAATATATCATGGGAGTGTGTGACAGCAAAAGCTGAGTCTTTTTCTGGTGTGCACAAGTGGAAATAGGGCCCTAGACAAAAGTAACCTGACCTCTCCTTTTTGGGGAAGCCTTTGATAGAGCTGATGAAGGAAGTGCCTTCCTCCCAAAGCTTTTTAGCTGTCGACTTGGAGAAGGACTTGACAAGTCCTAAGATGAGGAATGAAATAGAGCGCAGTTTTAGCTGCAGTACTTTCTTTTTTGAATGCACTTTTTAGGTAAAAAAGATGTGTTTTCAACAATTGCTAGTCCAGAAATGCTTGGTTTTTTCCAAATGGGAGCAAAACCTGCTTCTGATCACCGATTAATGAATTATTATTTTTTATTGTTGTAGAAACGGCCTCTGGCTTCTGACTTCACCAATCCTGTGATGACCAAGGAAAAGAAAATTGCTCACCAGCCCAGTCAAGTCCAGCCAGCAGCTGGTGGCAAGTCTTCTGTCATGGTCCTGCCTTCAACATCCTGCTGGACTTCACACCTGTCTCCATGTGTCAGCTCCAATTCACCCTGCACCAGCCACATGCCTCAAAAAGACCATTTCCAGAGTTCTCAAACCCCAGAACCTAAGAAGAATCAAAAGTCCAAGAGGACACAGAAAGAACTGGGGAGGCTGAAGCAGTCGCATCCCTTGGGTTTCAATGAAGGTATTAACGTGCTGCTTTTCCTAACTCCTGTGTGGATAACCATTGTGTAAATATTTGCATGCCCTAATTTTCTTGGTATTTCTCCTTTACAGGGTAGCCCCAGGTACTTGGAGATGAAGAGTAGATGCCAAAATCTCCACAAAAAGCTGTCTCTATTCAGCAATGAAAAGCTGAATTTGACAAGCAGCAAGTGGAGTCCTGGCACCAGTCCTGGCTTCAGCCACATAACACCTATGAATTCTGACTTTGTTATTTCAAAGAGAGGATTAGTTATTTTAGGATTTTTCAAGTTAGGATTTCACCTTAGTAGATGTTAGGATTGGCAAGAGTTAGGACTGAGCAGTAGATTAGTTCATCGAAGATTTTTGAAGACAGTATAGAATTTTGCCAATAAAGAATTTTCATTATTGTCAACTGCTTCTCCTATTGTTGCTTATGTCATATTTGGAGCGGCTTTCTTCTGGTTTACTCTTTTCTTCACAACTTAGGTTTGTCTACTGAAAGAATTTTATCAGCAGAGGATGGAAGCCCAGTACCTCTACTATGAAGCTGTGCACATTTTTAGAAAATACTGTAGTAAATGGAAATTCTTTATGATAAGTATAACCCTAAGTTTTCTGACCTTTCTTGTTAATGCCAACTCTTTGCCCTTAAGTGAAAGGTGAAGGTGTAAAAGTTTGGTTAACTCCATCCCCAGATCACCATGTTTTGGAGGGTTCCAGATGAATGTATGTGGGCTGCTCTAAGCTGTCAGCTGAAGCAGCTCACAGGACTGCTTGTAAATCATGGACTCCCCTTCTCAGGGAGCAAAGGAATATCCAGATCTTCTGCAAGTGTTCTGTAAAACACACGGAGGTAAGGTGAAAAGTAAAAGTGTTGGAGACAAGGTACTTCAATGGGTTTGAAAGAGAAAGTGACTTAAGTTGTCCTGATGGAAACTCTCTCTGTTTGTTACCTTTGTTTAAAAATAATCTGTTGCAAGCAGTCTTTCCAGAGAGACACAGATGTTGATTCCTGCACAGACCTATGGGGTCTTTGCGGTCTAATCCTTTTCCTAAGTTTCTTCCTATTTATTTCTTCAGCTGAAATGGTAGAGGTGTAGCCAGCAATGCCATAACCTGCTTTTGGGGTAATTTGACTGAGGGAAGGCAATACTGGGAGCATTCAAACGGGACTGTGAATGGCCCTGTCTCCCTTGGAGAGCATTTGACTGCTTTTCTCAACTCTATCCATGCCAACCATGTTAAGCCTCCGTAGCTGAGACATCTTGGGGCATTTTGTGATTGAACACCTGAGCTGTTGTTGCCATTCTATTGTCCTTCAACTGAAGCTCAATAAAATGTCACCTCTTAAAACCCGGAGACTTGGGTCTTTTGTTTGCCTGGGCCAGGGGTTGCTCCTGCAGCTGCGCAGTGCAGCAGCACAAGAAATGCTGCCATGGGGAGGTCGGGCTGAATTCTGCTAGGGTGCCTCCCCTTGGCCTGGTGACTGCTGTTGCTTGACAGAGCGTGCAGGAGTGCTGCTGTCAAGCATGGGCTGAGACAGAGGGTTTATTGGGCAGAGATCCTTATTTTGGGTCACATTTCACTGTGCCTGTAAACTGCCTTTAGGATGTGGAATGTCCGCAAACTTACTTGGCCTGCGTGTTTCTGTCCATTTCAGTCCATATCCTTAAAAAACAAATTAGAAATAAAGAACCCCCTACTCCAACCAGAAAAAACCAAAAAATGAACACCCTAAAGTGGAAAAAGACCTTCTAAAGTTTACAATGATAAAGCCACCAGTCCAGTAATTTATAGTTGCTGGAAAACTGCTCCACATCCCTGTTAACAATGAGTCTATGAGCTCAGGAGGCTCTGCATAGCTTGCATCTATCTCTGCAAGGTCATAGCTGGGGAACAAAGCAGGAGTATCCCTGAAGGCCAGAAGGCTGCTTGACACCCGTAGGAGTGGGGCAGGGCACAGTGTTCTTGGCAGAGGAAGGTGTTGGGGGATTGGCACCCTGCTGGTTTCCTCTGTGCCATGTCAACTCACAGCTGGGATAACTCACGGTGCAAAACAGAGCTGTGCATCCCAGCTTGCAGTGCTGCTGGTGAGGCTGCACCTGTGCATGGTGTGGCCCCCAGCTGTTGCTGCAGGTGATAAGATTTTGGTGTAGGAAAAAGCAGAATGCATCAGGTTCATGAATAAAAAGATACCCCAGTCTTGAGAAAGTCCTTGTATTTGGACTGGAGTGTTCCTGGCCTTCAAAAGGATGGGCCTTTCATGGTCCAGGCTTGTCCAGCTGATTTCTCTTGTTAACTGAGCATGGCTGAATGTATAACAGAATGTAGATAGCTGCTGATTGTGCATGTACAGCCTACAGACAGCCCCTGAGTCTTTGTCCTTTTGAGCAAAGAATCGTGAGAACTTTGTCTTCAGCTTGGAGCTCCCAGGTGAGTCTCCAGGTCACATGGAAAATTTCTCAGGTTAAAAACCCTAAAACACTGTCTTCACCCTGAACACCACAGAAGTCAGAATCAGGGCTGGCTTTACTCTGGCCAAGTCTGCCTCCCTGACACAAAAAGGTCTTGGCCAGCAGCCTGCACAAGATGATGATGGATGGAGTGATGTTCTTGTTGGTTTCAGCCATCATTTTCGGCTGTCCTTGAGCAAACAGCTGGGAGTGGAGCAGAACTGGGAATAGGGATGTATCTCAGTACTGGAGGGTTGGAGTTTTTCCCCCATAACTTGGCCTGAACTTACTCCTCTTTTCCAAATATGACAGCCACATATACAGGCTAAGAATGGCTTCAAGCCTTAATGAAATGCATGCTGTCAAAATAACTATTTTACTACTGATAATATTGAATGCAAATCACATGCAGTAAAAACACTCTCTGAAGACACACTTCACTGGAAAGTCAGAAGTACTGACCTGGAGAGGAAGAATAACTGCAAACCTGTTAAAAATAAAGCTTTGACCAGAATTCGGTCCTCCACCCCAAACCACCTGGTGTACTTGGGTGAAGTGTTGCAGTCTTAGGTGTTTGCCTTCACTGTCTTGCAACTTGTAGCTTCTGGAGCAGACCCGGGCTGGCTAGTATGTCCGTCTTTGTACTGACACCATGTTCTGCAGTGTTTTTTAAGAGATACTGTGGACTTACAAGCACAGCAAATACTGTGTTACTTGCTCTCCACCAGCAGAGCTTACCCCTGATACCACTGCAGTGGGGCAGGCACAAACAATCCCTGGTAACCCTTGATGGCTGAATACCATGTCACAACCCTGGAAACAAGATGCCATCTGCAGCAAACAGTGCCAATCCTCTGTATGCTTTCTAATTATCCACCCATCCATCCCTTCCCACAGTAAATGTCTTGCTGTTCTGCACTTGCCACAAGATGGCAAAAATTTCACCTAACTTTTAGGAAAAAGATGAGCAGGTTCCCACAGATTTACAGTAGTGTCAATGAAGATAGGATAAAAGAGCCTTAGTGTTGTCCTTGGTTGAAATTCCTCTTGTTTTCAGAACCACTGGAAAAGTCTGACAGGCAACAAAAAATGCAGGGAGGTTACACACGCTTACCTCTGAAAAGGTACCCCCACAGAGCTGGGGTGGGGCACCCCGAACACCCTGGACACTGTTGGCTGGATCCATGCTGGACACAGGACTGATGATCCTCTCCTATCTGATCTCCCTACTTTTTCCTCTTTCTTCCCTCTTTCTTCAGTTCTTCATCAACCAAACCCTTCCTCCCTTCCTCCCAAATTATCCCACTGCTGCCTGAGCACACTCTGGCTTTTGGGACACTGCGGTAGCTGCCAGCACTGCTCAGCACTGCTACTGCGGCTCAGTGGGTCCTCAGTTGAGGAGCTCTGAGTGTCCAAGGGGAAGATGGGACTCTGACCAGTCTGGTATAGTGGAAGATGTCCTTGCCCATGGCAGGGGTGTTGGGACAAGATGATCTTTGTGTCCCTTGCAACCCAAGCCAATGGCTCTGCCCAAGCCAGTATGGTTTTATGATTCCCATAAACTACAAAAAATATCTCCAGTGTAACACTCAAATATGCTAATGGACATCTGTAAGTAATCACATGGGACAGATTAGAGAATTTTTCTTTTATTTTGTATCAAAATTTTACATATTTAGTCTAAAAATGCATAATTTAGTCAGGGTACATTAAAAGAAAAACATACAAGATTTTCAGCACATGCCTAATAAAATAGTTATTCTTTTTGTAACAGTTTTTTTTTTCAAATCAAACACACCATGGCCCAAGGACAAGAGCAGAGGTTTTCTGACTATCATGTGGAAAACCTTATTAGATCAGGAAGCTTTCTCTGTTAGTCTCTATAAAGCTTAGCACTACTTTGGGACAAGAACGCACATATATTGGACAGCAAGAATTAAGGGTGTAATCCATTATTCAAAAAATTATTTTCTAAATGTTAATTTTGAGAGTTAACTCTAATGAAGGGCTCGGAAGTCACATTTCTGCTTAAACTTAAACCTAAATATATAATCTTAAATGCTGTAAGTACTGCCTAAGGGCATCCAAATTCACCACTGACCTGCTTCTTTGATCCCAATGCTGCCAGTGCCAGGGGAGTTTGGGAGGTGTTGGAACAAGTGGAAACATTCCAGAAACATTTTACTTTTTCTAAACCACTTCCTTTAATTTATTTTTCAGTTGGTTCCTGATTTTTACTTTATACCATAGTATAAGGTTGGGGGGGTTTATACCATAGCAATTTTTACTTTATGCTATACACTCTTATAAATAAATAACAAATTCCATACTGCCCTGATTCCTGACTATCTGTGATAGATACAGTCCTAAAGCCTCCACTAAAACCAGCTACCAGTAACAATTCACAAAGCATCATTATCTGCTTTCAGTCACGTTTCTAAATGCTAAAAGTATCAGGTTTAAAAATAGCTTTAAGATGCATACATTTCCACAGAAAATCACCTTAGAGAATGAAAATAAGAATTTATAGTAAGAAATCTTCTAAGAATTCAAATTTACCAGATGGTCACGTCTGGAAGTACAGCACATCTGCACCTAATACAGGCAGAATTATGGGGATATGCGGTAATATGGAAATGTGGTTTATTGTTTGAATGGTAATAAGCATTAATCTCTGAATAAATAATAAATATTTTTATATTGCTTGACTCCTCTGTATAAAACCTGTGGCTACCACTGACTAAAATGCATAATAGCAAAATATTTCTCTGTTTTGGATATAAAGGGTTTGTATTTCCATTAAGCCTATTTTTAAATGCCTACAAAACATTTACAGAAAGTTAAAACCAGTATTTTCTTATTTGTTATTCATACACAAATCATTTGCAACAGACTAACTCCTGGCGAAAAACCTGGGAAAGCTTTTAAAGTATTAAAAATTCAGGACTACATGCAGCTCAGACAAACATTCTCAGAGCTTTTGTGTCACTTTTGCACAGGAGGTCAGTATGAAGAATTAAATCCCCACTTTTGATAATTAAGCTGGCTTCTGATAGAAGCACACAAGGGTGCTATCAGATGTCCAGACAAGCTCTAGTTCAGCTGTATGTACATATTTTTCCATTACTTTCATCTTAAAAAACTTAATTTTATTCATATCTATCCATTTAATTTTTGCTTAACTTTTTTGACAACTTTATAATGATAAAAATTACTTTTTTCATGTTAAAGTTCCATACATATTACTTTACTACTAATTTTTTTCTTTAATAATTTCTGTTTTCTTTAATGATCTTGAAAAAGCAATGTAATGCTCTATATTTTAGACTCCTTATAAATGAGACGTAGACAAGTATATCCATCTTTTAAAGAACTTTAGGATCTGCAGATGTAAAGCTTTTAAAAAAATAAATCATTCTTGCATAAAACTAACCTCAGAATTTTGAGTGTGCAGCAGGCAGCTGAGTCATAAACTCTTTTCCATTTTGTGTATATACAAAAATAAGGAAGGAAACACCCTCTCAAGTTCTGCGAAGTATCACCAGAAAAACAAAATTTCTGTGAGTCTAGAATGGAATTTGAAAAGAAGAATTTTCCTATAAAACTGTATTGAAAAATAAAACAATTCTTACAGCTTAAAAAAAGAAAAAAATCAGCTCCAGCAATTTGCTTTCCCACCTTCTTCTCACAAGTGCAGTTTCCTTGTACATTTGATGTGGTGGACTTTGAGGAAATGCCAGTGTCTCAGGCTACATTACAAATTACAGACAGATGAAAAAGCAGACTGAAAGTACAAGAATGATAAACATGTGTTTAGTTCCTTCCTTGATTGGATTTTGCTTCTAGAAAAGCACCTATCCTCAGGTAAAGGCTGCGTTCATTTTGGCATTAGCACATACTATGTACACACAGGTCAGCAGCATGACAAGTTATTTTGGCCAAGGAAATGCTGAACGGCATCTGCCAGGATCATGCCAGTCATAATATTCTGGGGTTTTCTGTGGTATCTCAGAAAGGATCCCCAGCTGCGTTTGTCTCCCACAGCGGAGCTTATGAGCACATGATGATAACTAAACTTGAACTGAGTGCCCTCTGGGGAGCTTGAAGTCCCGCCACAAAAGCCAACATCCCAGGCAGCACTGGCAAATCCACGAGGGTGACCTCCTGCATGACCAGAACATCTAACATTTGTGCTGCCAGCTATTGTGGGGACCTATGATTACAGGATAAGCTTTTCCCAAGAAAGTCACGTCTGCTAGTGAGTTTTCTCGCTGAAACCCCATGAAAGGCTGTTGACCCCTCTGCCTTTCTTCCCTGTTCATCAGTACCATATGGATATGATCTGAGCATACGTAGTTCTCCCTCTCTTTATTCCTCATGGGGAAAAATGCAATATGACCACACTAACAAAGGTGTTCTGCAGATGGTTAAAATAGGCTTTCTTCTCCTACTTACTGGCAGGAAAAATTATGCCATTTTTTAGATTTTTGGGAGGCACTAGAGAACACAGTGATGAATAGGCATTCCTCTGGAATTAAAATATCTACTCATAGGGCTTTGTCTGAAGTAATAAATTAATAGTAACTACAGTGCTTATTAAGCCTATCCTTTATATTGCAAACTAACAAATGCTGAAGAAAATTTTTGCATTCTGAAATATACAAAGAACTTAGGACTTGGCTTCTCAGCTTCCCTGCACTGCTGCTGTGCTCCTATGCTTCTATTACACACAGATTTACAAAACCAGTCTGTTTTCAACAGATTCAGTTTAGCAGCCACAAATATCCATGAAAAACAATAAAAGAAACAATTAAGAAATTAGGAGGGGGAACAGAGGCCAGTCATGGCACTGTCCTGTACTACATTTAATCCCCATGAATATGAAGTCCTTGTGCTTAAAATAAATCTTCAACATACATTTCTCAATGCTTCAAGGTAAAAATTAGAGTGATGTGTTAGGAAAACAAAGAATGTCTGTAAGTTCCAGAGGAGGTAAGCATGTGGCTTCACTCTTGACATGGTTTTTATACTCTATATCATCCCCAATCTGAAATTTTGCAGTCGAGATGTACTTTGTGTGTATTCAGTCTCCTTACATGATGGTACAGTGGCATTTCTGAGAGTGGATGTAATTCCTGTAATCAGCAAGCTGCTTCAGGTACAAGTTTGAAGGCCATCGGTGCAACTCTACAAAATTGCGCTCTTCCACTAGGCAAAAAAATAAAGGAATTAAATGCAATATGCAGACATAAAGCACGCGTACACAGGTGGCAAAAAGTCTTTTAAAATAGATTAAAAAACATGAGGGATATAAATGCAACTACAAAAGTAAAGATGAGTGCTGCCCATTTTGCATTGAGCAAACTATGGTACAGACATAGGAGTTACCACACAATTTTTGTTTCCTTGTTATTAAGTTAGTAATAAATAAGTTTTGGTTTTCTTTTTAAAGAATACAATAAAATAGTCATTAAGGAGAGCAGAGACATATTCCTAAACATGAACATTCTTTATCCCTAGAGGATAGCCATATGTGATATGCAAGGATTTTTCTATGCTGCAGCTATATAAAGCAGGGTAGGTCAATTCCTATGCCAGTCATTTGTTGTAAGATCAGTACCAAAAGCAAGGTGAGGAGTGCAAGTAAGAATTCAGCAAGATGTTAATCTCCTGTTGCATGTGATTTTCATCACTGACAAAGTCATGTAACAGAGTCTATTACCCATATTACTTACATGAATCCCCTCTGCTTTTGCAGAAGGATGTATTTTCATGCCCTTAACTCCAGATATTCCAGAGCCAGCCTGCAGCCATTGTTTCTTGTCTTTTGAGGGGCTCAGACCCAGGCATAGCAGAGAGGCCCAGAGCTTGGGGAGCCTGAGGGCAGGCAAACTGCACTCACACCGGGCACAAGTCAGGGCTTCATTCTTCAGGGGAATATCCTTTGAATCCAGTCTGACTTCCTCTATGACAAGGTAACCCGCCTCGTCAATCAAGGGAAGCAGGTTGATGTAATGTTTTTGGATTTCAGTAAAGCTTTCGATACTGTCTCTCACAGGATCCTCCTGGACAAAATGTCCAGCACACAGCTGGATAAACACATCCTGTAGTGGGTGAGCTACTGGATCACGTTGGGCACAAAGGGTTATGGTGACTGGGGTGACACCACACTGGTGGCCTGTCGCTAGTGTGGTTCCAAAGGCCTCCATCCGTGGCCCTGCGCTGTTCAACTTCTTCGTAAATGACCTGGATGGAGGACTGGAAAGGACACTGAGCAAGTCTGCAGATGATACAAAACTGAGGAGGAGCTGTTGACTCCCTTGAGGACAAGATGGCCTTGCAGAGAGGCCTTGATGAATTAGAAGACTTGGTGATCACCAATAGTAGCAAGTTCAAAAAAGGCAAGTGCCAGATTCTGCACCTGGCATGGAGCAACCCTGGATGTATGGACAGACCAGGGAATAAAATGAGGGAGAGCAGTGCCATGGAAAGAGACCTGGGGGTCCTGGTCGCTGGCAAGGTGAACATGAGTCAGCAGTACCTGGCAGCCAGGAGGGACATCCCTGTCCTGGGGCCACCAGGCCCAGCATGGCCAGCCGGGCAAGGGAGGGCATTGTCCTGCTCTGCTCTGCACTGGGGCAGCCTCAGCTCGAGTGCTGGGGGCAGTTTGGGACACTACAGTACATAAAAATTACATTAAACTGTTAGAGAGTGTCCAAAGGAGGGCAGTGAAGGGTCTTGAGGGGAAGCCGTATGAGGAGCAGCTGAGGGCACTTGGCCTGTTCTGCCTCAGGAGAGGAGGAGACTGAGGGGAGATGTCTTTGCGGTCTGCAACTTCCTCATGAGGGGGAGAGGAGGGGCAGGCACTGATCTCTGCTCTGTGGTGCCCAGTGACAGAACCCAGGGAATGGCCTGAAGTCGTGTCAGGGGAGGTTTAGGATGGATTAGAAAAAGGTTCTTCCCCTCATGGGTGTTTGGGCACAGGCTTCCCCGGGCAGTTGTCACAGCACCAGCCTGACAGAATTAATGAGGTTTTTAGACAATACTCTCATGGTGTGACTCTTGGGGATGGTCCTGTGCAGGGCCGGGAGCTGCACTCTGTGATCCTTGTGTGTTCTTCCAACTCAGCTGATTCTGTGATTCTGTGAAGGTCTCAGCTCTTGGAAAGCCTTTGGAGAGCCACTGCCTGCTGCTGTGTTCCTCTCCTGAACCTCAAGGTCAGAAGGTGGCACAGGTCAAAGAGATGTTCCCAGGTCACAGAGATGCACCCATCATGGGGACGAAGAAAAAAATCACACAGGCAATGAGCAGAACTTTCTAGTTATGTATCAGGAAGCAAATACGAAGCTTGGAAAGCTTGGAAATACCAGTTTCCTGGAAGAAGCTGGGTTTATTTACTTGAATGGACAACAGTTTCATTTTATGAGATCTGCTGGAGAGTACTATTAGAGTTGCATTTTCTTCACAGAAAACACCAGCACTTGAAGAAGACATGTAAAAAATGGCCCATTACCTTGATTTAAATTATCAGGATAACACGAAGGGGTTGACATACAATGGTCAAACTGTTCCAGCAAATTCAGCTATGGGTAGGAACCTGGCCATTCAAATAGGAACCAGAATAATGGTGATACAGTGCTGGTTGTGTCATGTTGTATGCTGGTCTCACTTAGGGTGATGAAATATCCTGCTGGAATATCCTAAAGAAACCCTAATCATCTTCTCATGCAAAAGTGGTATTGTCCAGAACATAATTTTTAATCTCAGCAGAACAGAAATATATTTGTTGATTTAAAACAAACTGAAAAATACCTGAAAGTTCTTGAAATTCAGGCTTTTGACTGAAGATGAGGTAGTTAGTGGCAATAAAATGAAGAAGCCATGTTGAAAGGCAATCAGAATTGTGAAACTGTGAGAAGAAAGGAAACACAAAAAAACCACTTAATGCTAAAACATAATCACATCTCACATGTCAAAATATTTCAGGTTTCCACTGCAAATACAACAATTTATTTAAAAAGGTTTTGACTGTGGAAGATAATGAAGTAAAAGTAATTTAATTGAAATACCTAAACAGGTGGCCAGCCAAGAACAAATTACAAAAGTCCCTCTCGTAGAGGTGGGAAAAACCCCTGAGGAATCATGAATCTTGGAAATTTTGTCTTCTACACAGAGACAGAGCTTCACAAAAATGAAGGGAAGGAATGCAGCATGTTGGTTTTGTGGTTTCCTCTTTCTGCAGAAAATCCTATTTGATTAAGGTAATATCCTGCAATCCAGTTTATATTTTCCTCTTCTGTTTTCCAATTCTGCCTTTATCGTCTCTCTTTTTTTTCAGACTCTAATCTTCCCTTTCCATGCTTTTTATTCATTTCTCTCAATACTCTATCCAGTTAGAGCTCCTTTGACACCTGAATATCACATAATTGTCTTTTTTGACTAAAAACGGAAGGAGTGCATCTTTACTCACCTAAAACACATCTTTTCTGGCAGAAGCTGTAATTAGCTGAATTACTGCAGCGTGCCCATGATGAAGGAAATTGTACAGATCATGTGCTCCATGGCTAGAGGGTCTGGAGCCCAAATCTTATGGGGACTGGCTGAAGGAGGTGGGCTTTTTTATCTGGGAAGAAACGGAAGCTCAGCAGGACATTATCACTCTTCAAAGCTCCCTGAGAGGAGGTTGTAGACAGGTGGGGATCGGTCTCTGCTCCCAGATAACAAGTGACAGGACAAGAGGAAATGGCCTCAGGTTGTGCCAGGGAGGTTTAGGTTGAATAGTAGGAAAAATTTCTCCATGGCAAGGGTTTTCAGGCTCTGGAGCAGGTAGAGCACACAGCTCTGTGTTCAGTGGTAGAGTCAATTGTGTGATTCTGTGACTGCATATTCTGCAATTAAAGGCTGAAGGACTTATTCCAGCCAGCCTTGTGCCACCAGTTATCCCTAATAAACAGATTGTATAGCAACATTTTTCCTGAGGAACAGAAATTGTTGTTAAGATCTTAAAAACCTTAACAATTGAACAACTAATTAAAGTCAACATATATCTTAGAGTCAAAATATCTTATTTGATATATACAACACATACCTTAGCTTTCTTGAGCAAGCTAACAATACTGAGGCTTGTGGACGCCAGTTCCCTGCTAGGCATGCTCTGAAGCTGCGTGATGATGTAAAGCTCACAAATATGCTGGAGTCTCATTACTTGGTACATCTCTGCACAGATCAGCAGAGACATTGCTTGGAGAATACTGGCTGAAAAACAAGACATAAGTTACGTGTATTTTAGCTTTTTGACAGGGTGATCAAAGCTACTTTTCACTAAGTCATCTTTTCAATACCAAACAACAAACACAAAATCAGACTACTGTGTTTACCTTGTTTTATTTTTCATTGATATGAATTTATGTTTGCTGCATGACCTTATTTTTCCAGATAAGTTATTCAGTTAAGAAGAAAAATATGTTTAGAACTTTTAGATATATGTAAAGAATTGCTGTCCATATCCTGTGTCTTGAAGATGTCAAGTCAAATGCTATGGATCTATTTAGTGTAAGTGATGATTAATCAGAGGATTTAGCTTTCTAAGTTCTCTTTCAAAAAAGCACTTTTCTGATACAAGAAAATATAGCCAAAAGGCCAAAGACCAAAAAGAGCAACCTTTTTTTTTTTCCTAAAATATAGCATGGTGGTTGCATGTTTAAACTGACAAACAAGGAAATGCTAGGTGGAGTGAAAAGAGAAATATGGAAAAATATAAGAATTAGGTAATTATTTCAAAAGAAAAACAAAACCAAAAATATGTATCACAGCATCATCCATTCATTATATCAAGGGAAAATTAGCTGCATTTAAATTGTACTTCCAGATTTTCTTCTCATTAAAAAAGATAAAGGTTGAGACACAAGGAATAGTTTAACTCAGTTTTTCTTGCCAAACACTCCAGTTGACATACTTTTTTCTAGTTTTTATACTAGTAACATAACCATGTACATAAATAAGGTGTTCTTTCACTTAACCTTGTTTATATTAAACTATGTACATGTTCAAGAAATTATAACTTTTAAATAAAACACAGAATCAAGACTACGAAGTAGTATTATTGTGATGGTGAAAGAAAATTCCAGATATTATAATGGATCAGAAAATAAATGTCAGCTTTTTTGAGCCTTGTTATGTAAGCACAAAGCAAATACATAATTTTATTAGTAATGCTTATTCTGCCTATAGCTGATTTTACTTGAATAAGACTGATTTATTTTTTTATTGCACAATACAAACATGTTCTCTTTCTCAAGATATTGCACATTCAAATACTGGAGTGTTTCAATTAAATAAATGCTGCTACATTACCAACTATCAGTGCCCTGCTGTGGAAAAATGAGTCACAGATATAGAACTGTGTTTTACAGTTTTCTTACCTGGGCAGCAGGAGTCAGTGTAAAGGTACTCCAGGAAGGAGAGGAAAGTGTCTTTGGAAATCCCATGCACAGGAACCAGAACACTGTTTGCTTCTAGATAATTACCATTAAACATAGCTGCCATAACCTCACAGCGGGCCACCAGAACTGCCCTGTGGGCGGGTACAGTGGCACCTGCAGGGTGCAATACAAGAATAAATATACATTGACTTTATATAAAGACTTTCATTTTAAAGCTCATGTCTTAGGTGGTCTTCACTCCAATGAACATGAATAAAATGTTGAAAGTTAACAATAACTAACAACACACTCACTGCATACCAGTTAAGATGAATAATGAATAGTACAATGAAGCAAAATAAACAAACAAGAATTAATTAAACCAAAATGAAATAGACTAAACCAACAGAAAACAGACAAAATAGAATCAATCCGTTCACATTAACTGAACCTCCAGCTCACTGCATACATATGCAGTGCTATGAATTTCTATACAAATGGCTAATGGTTAAACTTGATGATCTTTGGGCTCTTTTCCATCCTCTGTTATGATGAGTCATTTGTGTTCACCAGTAACCAGGTAATATTAATTACCTACTGGTAATTAATATTTGTACCAGAATAAACACACAAAGGAGAAAAAAGCAAATTATTCCAGATAAGATTCCATTAAATCCAGAAAGTAACTGTAAATTTGTCTGAATTAAGTATTGTGCCTATGTGAAGTTCCTGAAAGGCTGTCTTACAAAAATAACATTGATGATTTTCCCCAGAAATTTATTAATTTTTTGTATCATTTGCAAGTGAATTCTTTCCTACAGCATTTGGAAGCCCTTGAGAAGGTGACAGGCCTGGGTGGTAAAGGCCTTTCAGGCTGCAGGGTCCAGCGGGACTGAGCAGTCCAGTTCTGTGTGCAAGGAAGTGCCAAGCAAGTGCCAGTCACGACAGCAGCCAAAACCAAAATGAGCATTTAGTGTTGGATGTACACATTTTAATCCAAATGATAATGAACAGATCAGCTGACATGCAAGATAAATATACTGTATATACTTACAAAGAAGTTGCTGTTTTAATTATGTCTTTAACCACAACATTGGCACCTGAGTAATTCTTTGAAGTCTTCTGGTACTTTTTGTCTTTTGATCTATTTCTACTACCCTGTACTTCTGCTTCCAAAATGTCTAAGCTGCATACAAAATGTTTGTGTATATAAATGTTTATATCTAGATGGAGAGAACACTTGTCAATAGTATTACATATTTGTGATATGAGCAGTACATGATGCTGCTGTGATGTAAAATACACATGCACTTCTGTATGTGCTTGTGAATGGACATTTATCAACTAATTTAGAAATTCAGTCACGTTCTGCATCTTTACACAGACATAATGGGCTCCTGGCTCCCATAGTTCTGTAAGCTAGACAGTGCAAAGCAATGCTCAGTATCCAAGGAATTGCTCGAGAACTTACAAATCTATTTGTCTGATCAAGACTAAGGCCTTCAGTTTTTCTTAGTAGTTATTTAATTTTAATACAGTAATTGTGATTGATTAATTAGAGAAAAAATTCAGAAGATGTATGAAGTACTAGGAAAAACAGTTCACATTTTATTAGTGGATAAGTATGCTTTTTTAAAATACTTGTCAACCCATTTAGGGATTTGGGGTTTTTTTCTGTAACATATAGTGTTCTGGTTTCATCAGCTACTCACGAATCCTCTCTCAGGAGTGGGACACTGAGGGGAATTGTTCATGCCATTGAGCTCAACATCAGTATTTCCCTCTCATTTTCAAAGATGTTTTAGTGGGGTTTTTTCTGCATATTAAACAGAACATCTAGAAAGAGTCTGCTTGCCATTGTGTGCTTATGCTTAAGGAGTTAATGCTTCATATTTGGCCCTGAGATTTACATCTGAAAAGAATTAAACAACTATTTAATTCTCCAAGGCCATTTCTGTGTGAAGGTTGAGTACAGACAAATTGAGAAAAGTGTTAGCTTTTAAAAGCCATCTCATTTTTATTCTCACAAAAGCATGCAACACATTTCTCCCACCACATCTTTCGTTGTAAGGATGAACACATTTAATTTCCAGAACAAAATTCAACCAAGACCCTGCAGCACGCTGGGCAGTAAAAGGTGGTGGCCTCAGATCTGCAGGTCACCAAACCCTGGTGGCAAGGACAGCAAAGCCAGTCCCTGTCAGCTTCTGGAGGGACAAGAAAGGCACTTCCATAGCCAACAACTGCCTGAGATGGACAAGGGGATGTCAGCTAGGAGTCAATGACCACCATCTCTGGCCTTTTCACTGAGGGCAACAAGCATAGATGTGGGGCTCTTGCTTCTCCAAGGTGTGATGTTGGGCAGAGCCCTTGAGTGTGTTCTAGTGCTTGTGCAGCAAGGGAACAGGAGTGAGATAAATAAAATAAAATAAAATAAAATAAAATAAAATAAAATAAAATAAAATAAAATAAAGTAAAATAAAATAAAATAAAATAAAATAAAGTAAAATAAAATAAAATAAAATAAAATAAAATAAAATAAAATAAAATAAAATAAAATAAAATAAAATAAAATAAAATAAAATAAAATAAAGTAAAATAAAATAAAATAAAATAAAATAAAGTAAAATAAAATAAAATAAAGTAAAATAAGATAAAACAAAATAGAACAGAACAAAATAATGTCAAATAAACCAAAGTAAAGCAAAATGAAAGAAGGCAAAACAAAATAGAATAAACCAAAATAGAATAAAATAGAATAAAAAATAATGTCAATCAGGGAGGCACAGTCTGTCAGAACAGGCAGAGGGAATTCCTATAGGCTCAGCCCAGACAAACTATGCTGGGAGTAGTCATCACTGCAGAGCATCCACAGGGACAAACTTTCCTTGCTTTCCACAGTGATAGCAAAGCACTCCCATTTCCTTAGTTTTGATGCCATGGAACATCGTCATCTCTATGTCCCACACTTCTGAAGAAGGGAAAAAGGATAAAGGCTGGAGGCAAAGGGAGCAGAGGAACCGTACCTTGTATTTTGAAGATGACATCAGCCAGGACAGGCGTGTTAAAGAACAGCCTGAGAGAAGTATTATAAAGCCGTTTTATCTGGTGAGACCTGCAGTCCTTTACAGTGTTCAGCTGAAAAATAAATTGGTAGTAAAACACTGTCATGTGTAGCTGCCCACAGAACTAAGTATTATGTGCGTCATTTATATGGGAAACTAAACAACAGCCTCTCATGTGTGTACTCCTCTGCTATCACTTTTTGTCTTCTAATTTCCTGTTCCTTACAGGGCAGCAGCCCTGAGGGGTCTCTTGTCCTCCACAGCCACACCTCAGCTCTCACCTTGGTACTCTCGACCTTTGACAAACCTCACCAATGCAGCCACACCAGGCAGGCTGGGCTTCATCAGAGTTTTCTGGAGCCCACACTTTTTCATACATTCCCTGTTCAGACCCAACGCTGCAGCAAAATGAGATTTGAGAGCTCTGGGGGGAGCAGGGTGGGACACACATCCACCCCCCAACACAATGATTTGTACAGGGGCAGGGCAGCTCAAAGTTCTGTGTTCCTTTATATTGCCCTAGAATTGCCTCCACAGAGGCAGGGGGAGCCCACAGGCTGGAGCACAGACTCCTCTTACAATAATCTGGTAGTGTCAAGACCCTCCAAAACCCAGTAATCCCAATTAGTTTTCAATTTTGCTTTTCTGAAAAGTGGAATCTAAAGCTGCCAAAAGGAACAACATCAATATCATATTGTTATATTGTGACAAGTGAAATTCAGATGAGGTTAAAGTATGGTTAAAATTGATGGTTAAAATCAATTTTTCAGTTCTACTGTGAAAAATCACAATTCCCTTTTTAGGCCTTCCAAAAAAAAAAAGTTTAGATGTGAAATAAGAGAATAAAAAAACAACAGCTCAGGCTTATTATCTTAAAAGTCTTCAGGTCTCTCCACGTCCAACTCTATAAATGTTTTAACTGTGGACACTAAGGGCTGGCAAGCCTGAAACAGAGCAGTCACAAGCTTAAAACAGCTCACTAACTTTTTGATCTCTATGTGGTATTATTTCAAGAGAATCTGATAGGTTTTCTCATTTAAATCAACAGAAGTCCTTTGAGCAAGTTCTATATTATCAGGGAATGCATAAGCTCCACCATGAAATGTCTGTTAAAACTAATTCTGCATTAAGCCTAATTCTACATTGTAACTTTTTATTAGCTTAACAATGTGATGTACATTACATTTTTCTGTGAAGTTGTCTACTGAATTAAATATATTGAGTTTAGAGAGCTTTCCACATCACAATATTTATGTGAGAAACCACCCCTCTGGATTTACTGCAGAAGCCCAACTTTTGGCATATGTTCAGGAGCAAATCTTTCCTGGGCAGCCTCTATTACGTGGGAATTAGCAACACATAATCATATTGCCAGACAGTGTTCAAAGCTGTGAATATGAGTAATGCTTTTAGAATACCTGCCTGTGTGATTTTTACCAGTTACAATAATTCTATACGTTACATCAGGATCTCCATGTAAGTGCCTGCAAACAACTCACTGAAAACATGAAAAAGTGCAGGCTGTGTAAGACAAAGCGACTTTAAAACAAAGACTGACAAGAAAACAATTTCTCAAGAACTTAAGTAAATAACAGTGACCCCAAGGGAGTTAGATGTACCTTCCCTGGAGTTTTCAGGATGCATTTAACTTTGTCAAGCACATGCTCTGTTTTTTCTGGATCCTTCAACTTCTTTTTTATGTCCTCTTCCAATCGTTCCCACTGGAAAGCACCTGTCACAAGACCAGGGGGAGATGGATTATCAATCAGCAAGGCACAGGCCTCGGCTGACAGAGAAAAGATGACATCAACACCAAACAGATCCTGCAGAAATGGTAAGGATTTTGTACATAAATCAGATAGATCTTTGCCTTTAGAAAGGGCAAGATGCAATTTTTGCACATTGAAACTTCCATGGTACCTTTATAGAGTGCAACCAAGCACCAAAGACTAGAGCATCTCCCTTGCCTTCAAACCCAGTTTCTGAATTCCTCCCAGTTCAGTCGCTACATACTGCAGGTGGATATTCAGAAAAAAAATAATCCTCAATGTTTCAATATTCGCGAAGGTTCTTTAGCTTCTGCCTGTACAGCTGGCGGCATTGTTCTGTAGTGTGTGAACCAGAGAAACTTCATGCACATTCTGAGTTACATTCTGAGTCCTCATATCTAAAACCAGCACAAAGTTTGCAGTAGAATTTCCGTTATTCTTGTTTTCACAAAGTCCTGACATTCACTGAGGTATCTCAATAACTTTCTTGGAAAAGTGAAGAGCATTAAACCAAAGATAACTTCTCTTCATGCACTCTGCTGGGCTAAGTCTCAGAAGCCCCATAGGGTTTTGTGGTAACTTTCAGCTCTAACCCAGGGCAAGAAGGAGACAAAAATATATCAAGCTCAGGGACAAGCCCAGCTCATCACAGCCCTGAAGATGCCCTACTGCAGAAAGGCTGAATCATCACCTACAGCACACAGCATCATCAGCTCCCATCTATACCACACTGGCGTTTATAACTTCAGGGGCATTATGTCATGGCCCTGAAAAACTGAAAACTCATGATTTGTTCTCTTCTCAGCCTGTACCTCAAGTGTCTTCAAAAGACATGGTCACCTCTCAGAAGCACTAAAAGGTACAATGACTTTTGGGAATGCCCCTCAGGGTGGGAGCTGTGACTTAAAACAGAGCTCTGCCCGCAACCGCACAATTTCACAGTTCTTTGGTTGACATAAAGGAAAGTAAAAAAATAAAATTAGTGCATACAAGGCAACAGACACAATTTGTAAATGGTACAACCTGTAAAACTGTTTATAATCTTAGAGGTCTTTTCCAACACAAATTATTCTATGAATTAAAACTACTGTATTTATCCAGCACCTGCTGAAATTCCAGTTTTAATCTTCTGTTCATGTCTCAAATAAACAAGAAAGAAAAAGAGAAGAAATCCATTTACAGTGAAAAACTTCTGTTCTATAAGTTTGGCACTGTTTTGGAAAGAATGAAAAGGGATGCCTTTGATGTTCAAACTCCAACTGAAAGCTGAAATATTGCCTGACAGGTTGAAAAATATTTTAAAAAGAGCAAAGATGTATTTGCTACTTCCAGAAGAAAAAAAGTAAAACGCTTTCAGCTGAGGATTTCTACAAGTTAAAAAGTTAACTCTGGAAAGTTAAAAAAATATCAGTGCCATTTTAATAGCTGATATTAGTTAGGTGAGATCACAGCCTGTACAAACTGGTAGGAAAACTCATGCAACACATCAGAGCTCTCCATATTCCAACTACTCATTGCTGTATTCTCTTCAGCAGCACCATGCCAGAAGGTACTTGAGTTTTCTTAAATAACTCTGCACTCTTGTCCTTGTGTTTAGAACATGAAACTATTTACAATATTTTAAAAGCCTAGGATCTGAAACTGACTCAAATTCTGAATTTTTTTTGGCAAAGGTTTTCAATGTTATTGATGTTAGCTTACGGACTAATTTAATTTAGACTTACTAGATCTGGAATGACAACTAACTTAATATTTGTTAAATCTAGGTGGTGGTTTTTTTCTTTGTCCAGAATAATCACAAGGGATAAAACAGGTGTGGAAACAAGGTGAAACATCATCTCACAAGAGCAAAGCCATATTCTTTAGGGTGATGCACATATTCCTTCACAAGAGAATAGGAAATGAGTAGCCAGACCTGTTCCCAGCAGGTACCTGAATAAATGAAGCGGAGGATGTCTGGGAGACAGGAGCAGAAGAGAGAATCCTTCACCACCACCCTGACTGGTGGGACACAGGGCGGGACAGCATGGGAAGATGAGGGGAAGGGATTGCCCTCCTCCACCGCAAAGAGACTCTGTGCCAGCTGCACGAGGGAGGCGTCGTGGGCATCGGACGGGCTCTTCACCCCAAACAGCAGCATGAAGAGGTGACTGACAGAGCAGAGGATGATCTTGTGAGCCTCCACTGCCGTGCTGAGGTCCTCGGGGTAGAAGGCCACGTCCGCACACTGGCAGCAGCAGAGCAGGTTGTGCAGGTCTGCATTATAGTGCGAGGCTTCACCCTTCAGGATTGGCATTTTTTCTGCAAAGGCAGTCAGGCTGTAAAACTTAGGCAAGTGCTAACCACAGGACAACTGACGTTATCAAACAGAGGGCAATTTTTAAAAGAAGTATTCAATAAGAAAATTTCTTATTTGCCTTTTAAATGTCTTTAGTAAAACACTCTACAAATGGAAATACTTAGCACAGTAAAATAAACAAGTTAAGAAACACTTAGTTTAATACTAAGTATCTGTCCTTTAGTGAACCCTCTTTAGGAAGTTACACTATAAAGAAACCTTGACTGTGTATCCCAAATCTAAGAAGTCTGAGCAAATTTCTAGAAGTTGTGAGAAGAGACTACTACAAATTTATAGGCAACTACTTGTCAGTAATTATTTCACTGAATAAATGCATCAGATGCTCAGAAATTACATGCACGTGCATACTTCTCTCCCTTGATACATCCACAGCAATTAAAAACATTACATGATGATACTGCAGGATTCATGCTCTAACAACTTTCTTTTGTAATCTGCCTGTAAAGCTTTTCTATAAAGCCTGTATTAATTTATGTTTTCATTATCTCATTAAGTCCACCAGAAAACCACTCCTATTAGTTTTACCCAAAATAAACTAGAAATCCATTGCAACGTTACATATTGCCATACAATTCTCCCCAAGTTAATTAAACCGTCACTAAAAGATGGTGCAACAAAACCAGAATAGCTGACAATAGATAGTGCAGCTCACAGTAACAATTGTTAGTAAAAAACGTAATAAAAATATTAATTGTGCAAAGAAAGTGACACACATAAGGAATGATATTAGACAAACGGACATCAGTGAGCACCTGGCTGTTCAAGCTGAGGTGGTTGGACTCGATGGCACTTCTGCGTCTTTTTCCTTTTCTTCATTTTTTCAGATGACTTCTGATTCAAACTTTGGATCATAAAATATTCCAGCTAAGACAAGAAATAAATTTTTTTTTAAAACCCTAGTTATTTAATAACACCCTAGACATCAAACTAAGGAGTATAAACAGGTTCTGTATGCAGGCCTAAAGCTACTGACACTATTACCAGTGATCCAGGAGAGTCCCAAGACTCCTTTACCAGAAGCTACCACATTTAAATGGAATTAGCACAACTTAAAAGACTATTTATTCAAATGATCGTGGTTAATTCTTGTGTATTTAATCTTCCTATAAATGATAGACACAAAGATATTCAATTTACCAGCATCTGTTGATGTTAATTGTATCTTGTGAAGTGGCTTTGTTCAGCTTGGTGCTAGCCAGCAAGATAAAAGGACAGGAATACAAGTGGAAAACTTAATGCATTGTGCCACGTGGCTTTTCTAAACCTTCCAAGTTAAAACTAGGGCAACCTCAGTATTGCCAATTCAGACAGCATCACAGAATGCTAGAATCACAGAATGATTTGGCTTGGGAGGTACCTTGAAGATCATCGAGTTTCATCCCCTGCCATGGGCAGGGACACCTTCCACTATCCCAGGTTGCTCCAAGCCCCTGCCCAACCCAGCTAAGAACACTTCCAAGAATGGGGCACCCACAGATTCCCTGACCCTTCTGCTCCAGTATCTGACCACCCTGACAGAGAAGAACTTCTTTTTAATATCTAACCTAAATCTTGCATCGCTGGGAACTTGTGCTTGCTGGAAGGGCCCATGTTGGGCCTCCCTTGGCTCTCTGAAAGGCCTCACATCAATCCTTCACCACCTGTGTGTTCTACCCTGCTTCCAACCCAGCAGATTCTCACTCACCACTCCTCCAAAGTATTTCTGTATGTAGAAGTCATTGAGGGTGTGCAGTTCGAGGTAAGTGGCTCCGAGTTCCTTTGCAAGCTGAACTCCCTCAGAGGTCGTGACACAGCTCCTCCTGTCTGAAGTGCACAGGGGACAAGTGCAAGGCACTCCTGGGGTAAAAAGTGATGCAAAAAAAAAAAAGTTGGTCAAATAATGCAGAATTCTTTGATTACTAAATAACTGTAAAGATGTCTTGCTTAGAAGAGAACAAAGAGGGAAATGAAAACATAGTAATTTTATAGTAATAAAGCTGTAATTACAGAAAAAAAAGACTTCTTATTAATCAGTTCAAAATACTATCTGCTCTACAAAGTTCAATATACATTACATTAGCCTTACTTTCCTGGTTTTGTTAAGGTGTAAGAGTCCAGCCAAACTTCCAGAAGCCAGGTTTGACTTTGGCTCAGTACCTTTGCATGCCCAGGTCTTGTACTAGCCTGCAGGTGTTATCATTCAATAATGTCACTCTTAAACCTGCTGATTTATTTTGGCCTGTCCATGCAGGAGCCACCAACAGTGATGGAAGAGAAAAACTTCCATTCCAGAGCAGCCTGCAATGGGTATGTACATACCGCACAATCTGATTCAATAGCACATATTTTACATCTATTTTAAAATGTATAAAATAAGTATTTTTAAGATTATGCCAGTTAACTGTTAAAAATCTTTTAGCCACTCTGGGTCAGCTTTGTTTAATGCCAGTAAGAACCTGCCAGCCATGGATGGGCTTTCAAATGTGCTGTGCATGCTCCACGTTGATGTCCTCTGCCTAGACCTATGGATAACATGAAATAAAACAGCTTTTTCTTTTTTTTTAATCATTTGTTTTGGCAGAACCGTTTACCACTACAGAGGATTAAGATCTTAGTAATCTGTATGAGCAAACTGCTGTGTTCACAAATACCTCCTAGAAACAAAAGGGTTCTGTGTGTGCACAGCAGTTTGCTCTGACAGGTCCCAGGGCAAACCCAGAGGTCCAGCCTGATGTCCCCCATGGCCACATTATCTAGGGAGGAAGACAGAAAAAAAGTGGAAAAGAAAAAAAAAACAAAAACCAGTGGAGGAGTCACTCAGTTTGGTGTTATTCTGTGCTTAAAAACAAAGTGTCAGAAAAGGCTCGGGGAAGGCAAACAGTTTACCAAGGCCTTGCTTTTAGAATGGGAGATTTATTACTCCTGCATAAATCAGAGTAAAATTTTTGGTCATGAGCAGTGAATTACTAAATGGGAGAAAATAGATATTTAACTGTTCGGGAGCTCTTTCACTGTCCTTTATCAGTCATGGAGATAAAATATCCATAAGTAGACCCTGACAAAACTGCGCATTCCATCCAAGAGGATATGCTTCAAATGGATTAATATTTCTATGTACATTATAAAATAAATGTTTATACGTACACCAGTCATAACTCCTACTCATTAAAAGGAGGGGTGCTCAGAAACACTTGTATTAGTCAGCTCATAAAGCAAAAGAAAAGCCAGGCTTGTGTTTTGCATTCATTGCTTTAGGAAAAAATCCCAGAGATTTTCAAAGCTTCCCCTCCCCACCCCCCGCCCACTCTCCAGTGTTTGCAGACTGGTGGATATAATTTCAATCTCATACACTAGAGATACTTAATGCCCAAATGTATGTTGCTTAATTCAAATTACTGGATTTAATCCCCACGTGTGATGGCTCCTCAAGAGGAGTCATTGCAGAGGTCAAAGAAGGATATGTTGCCTTTCATCACTCAGGTTAATTAAGCACAATGTTCTTGCCAATACATTGGTCTACAGAGCCAAAATATATGTGCATATTAGTGTCATCCTGACAGACTAATTGTTTCTGTTAGCAGCTTGGAAAAACAGCCAGCTTCTACTGAAATTACACTATAGCCAACTTCCAAACGAGATTTTATCTGTTGTTACAGGAGGCTGGATACATACCGTTTTTTCTTGCACCAATGGCAGAAATTATTACTGGAACTGAGCAGTGGTTTAATGCCTTTTTTACCATTGGCACATAGCTGTCCTGTAGTTCTTGAAATGAAGTCTTGTCATTGACAGAGTATTTAATCACAATAATATCAGCTCCTCCAATGAGCCTGCAGGAGGTGTACCAGTCACTGTCAAATATATCCTAAAAAGAAAAAAAAACTGATCAAGAATTTATTGTCTATAAAGAAAAAGATTAAATATTCAATATTCTTAATGCAAAACTTTATGCAAGTAATTTTCTCTGATGAGATCTAATTTGAAGATGTAACAATGAGCAGAATTCAGGCTTTGTAACTTCCTTGTTTGGAGAGCAAGTTATTTGTTATAGTAAATCACAAATGTTTCCATGAATTCAAGAATTCTGCAAGAAGAATTAAAACCAGTGTTTATCTGGGAATATTCTTTTCAGGAAGAAACTTTGCTGGCTTAATTACTTAACTTTAAAATTGTTTCATTTAGGAAATAAAAGTACCTTCAGTGGTAGAGGTTTTCAGTAATTCATATTAAAACATTATTAATCACACGATTTTAGGGAAAGGATTACACAGAGCTATCATATGTGCCTATGAATTGTTAAATACAAATTTAATAAATCCAGTGTGATTTTTATCTGCTTCACAAGAGCTTCCACAGAGCTTTAACAGGTGCTAATGTCTTCAGGATAAGGACTTCAATCACATACCTAAACTGCCTTTTTCAACTTCACATTCACTCTTTCATTGCTCTGTGCTGAGAATTTAACCTCTAAATTTGTTTGATCTTGTGTTAATTTACAACTGTGCTGTATCCACATGCAATATATAGTCATTACTTGTGTGTTTGCCATGGAAATATGGTTCCACAATTTCTGCCTCACCTGAAGGCAGCTCATAAACACTAGGTGAAGCCTCAGCTTTGAATGTATACTGAATTGAAAAGTCTTGAGATAAATGTGGAACTGGTCCAGAGAACTGAAAAACAACTCTGATAACCCAAAATACTATCACGTCTTAAAAACAGAAAGACTTTCTTTTGCCCTTTATAAACTTAAAGGTGGCTTATGAGAAAGATGGAGGCAAACATTTTGGCCATTGTGATAGGACAAGGGGCAGTGGTTTTAAACTAAAAGATGGTAGATTTAGACTGGACACAAGGAAGGCATTTTTTACTCAGAGAATGGTGAGGCACTGGCACAGTTTGGCCCAAGTAGCTGTGGCTGCCCCATCTCTGGAAGTGTCCAAGGCCAGTTTGGACACAGCTCCGAGCAAGCTGGTCTAGTGGAAGGTGTCCCTGCTCATGGTAGGGGGCTTGGAATGAGATGATCCCTAACATCCCTTTCAGCCAAAAACATTCTGTGATTCTGTGATTCCGTAGCAGCCCTTCATAGCATGAGTCAAAACTAGAAGAACTGGGGTTCTTGAGGAAAAAAAGTGGAAATTAGCTATGATGAAATAAAGACAACATGGAAAACAGGAATAAATGAGTACAAGAGAAGTGACAAAAGGGAATGACTCAAAGTTTGGGTTGGGGAGGATCAACATGAATTTTGAAGAGCAAGTCACAGAAATAAGAGCATTACAAGTGGGAGTAGAATACGTAAAAGATTAGTAATACCAACAAGTGACGTGGCTTTTATTGTCAACAAAACTATTCTTGATCACTTCAAAAGGGTCATTGTCTGAAATCTCATGAGCTGGATGCAATGCTCTTAAGTACAAGAAGTAGCATGACCTTCATGGAAGTCAAAGTCAGCAAATATTTGTCTAAACTGCCAGTGCACATCACTTCCAGTACAAGTTTTGCCCTTACAATGAAATAAGTCAGGAAATAAATTATATCAGCCGTTCCCATTGATGTCTGTAATTGCAGCTTTTTTTTCTGCAATAAATAAACCACAATTAACCGTTTATCAGGAATAGCTCTCACACGATTAACCATGTTGGCAAGAGAGCAGATCAAGTGCACTGCTCTTGGTATTTGGTTTTTTGAGACAATTCAGTTAGAGACTATTATAGTCCAAAGGCTGAGGATAGTCTCATCAAGGACTTAGCACAATCATTTAGGCCCAAAAATATAACATTTACACATAAATGCACCTTGCACCTTTAACTAAGGTAAGACTACCAGCTACAATGCTTTGAGACAGCCATCTGGATGGACATTTAGAGAATCTGATCAAACAGCCAGACAAAAATTCAGAATTTTTAGGGGACAGCTCTAGTACATTTTAGCCAATGAAGATTTCAATGGAGAATTTTTAACAGAATACATTTAACACAACAATGGTTTTAAACACACTACAAACAAAAAAATAACAGAATATTTCCACAGCTTTAAGAATGATTAATAGGAAATGCTTATGGAAAATTCTTATAGAATTTAATGTGGGGGCCTTTTTCATGTAGTAATATGTTTGTATACTGTTTTCCACTCACTGCAGTATAAAACAGAGCTGAATCTCATGTGCTGGGAAAATCCTCCAAAAGTATTTCTGACAACAATTAGTTATTTGCAAAAGGCATCCCTGAGACAGAGCACCTGGAGCATCCTCCATTATAACTTTTAGAGATCCTTTCATGCAACAGAGGGAATTTCTTCAGATGATGAAGAGCAGCTCAGATTCAGGAATAACCTTAATTTCAGGCTCCATATATGAAATTTCTGCAACAGCTGCTCCTCATCATGCTTCCTGCTCCATTTGCCAAGTCAGCAGTTGGCAAAAGGAAGAAGTAACTGCACAGCTAAGGTTATTTTAATATGACCTTATTAATTATAACTATACTTCTGATACTGTTCCACTCCGGACATATTAGGAAAAAGCTTCATTCTTTCCGTGCATATCTTCATTCTAAGTGTCTATTCTTGCCATTAGTAAATAATAATTCTCATGATTCAGTGTTGAAAATAAAGCCTTCAGAGGCACTGAAGATATGATTTTCCTACAAAGTCACATGATCCCTCAAGACAACAATACTTGCTTTGTTAAAAATGATTTATGAATGCCTTTTTGGAATGGCAGTGAAATTCCTCATGCAAGTGCCCTTGCAACGCCCACGCTCTTTCTGAAAGCTGCTCATAAGAGTCCCCCAGTCTAGCTCAGCCGTGGATCTGAGGCAGCAGCAATGCCAACCACTCTTTGAGGGGACAAGTGCACCTGGCCAACCCATGGGACTGTTCCCCTGGGATTTCACCAGCATCCAAGAGAGCTGCATTGGGAGTGCTGGAGAGCGATCCTTGTCTCGGATCCATTTACCCATCTCCACTAACAAAGCCTTCTTCACACTGATGCTCTCCACACCACATGCCAGCGTACACTATCCCTGTGTTTTTTCAAGGCTCCTCTGCAATTTTTTATCAGCTCTGCAGCAGGGCAAATTTCATGGGTGTACTTTCCATAACTTACTAGTCCCCTGAACTCCGATAAGTAATCTGCAGCACAGATGGAAGTATCTCCTTCAGAAATCCCCCTAAACATCCCCACAATGAAGCAAAGAAGGCTTGCATTGTCCTGTGTCATCCTCTTATAAAGTAATTTAACAATATTTTTTTAAGCGCAAATAAAGAACACAGTAACGAAAATAATTTACCAGGATACGATCATTTCTTGTAAATTGCCACTTCAGGCATTCAAGCTTAAAAATGAGAAAGGATGACATACTGAAAAATGGAAAGTTACAAGCTGTCAGTTTGTACTGAAGCAGTAATTTGACTAGATTTCTAAAACTAGTAAATAAAATCTAAAAGTGGATCAGGTTGCTTTACCTTTAGACATGATAAGGGCTGGCTAGCCTTGGCAGCACAAGGAGCACAAGAATTCTGATAAAGAGGAAAAAGCCTCTTATCAACTTATGAACTATGGATGACATAAGAAAGCTCACAGTGTTCAAGGGACTACTCCTGTTGATGCGGTAAAAAAAAAGCGGACAGAAAAAATACAAAAAGACTCAGGGAATGAGACTGTTGCAAGGAAGAATTAGGAAAAAAAACACAGAAAACCTTTTCAAAGTTGCAGTTAATGTATTTAAGTTGCAGTTAATATATTTGAACACTAGTGAGCCCCATGGGGGTCTGCAGACGCATGCAAAGCTTTGAGCATCCATCCCTCTACAAGTACCTAATACAGCACAAGGAAATCTCCAAAACCGGGACATTTTTGCTCTATTTTCCCCTATTGTAACATTTCTGCACTGGACAACGTCAGTAATTCTTTAGAAACCAAGCAGTTTTTATATAATAGGGGGAAGAAAAAAAAATCTGGAGACATTGTTTCCCATGGGAAAAAAAACCCCAAACCAACTATACAAAACCCACAAAAAGCAACCAAAACCAGGTGCCTCATAGTAGAACAAGTTAAAAAGGGTAGCAAGAGCCCCAGGCCAGGACAGAAACACTCTCATATCCTTAAGTTATTTTTCAGTTAAGAAAGGGAAGAACAAGTGTTACCACAAGTAGGGAAGCCTCACAAAGAAGTTTTTGTTTTGCCAACACTGTAATTAAATGAATCAAAACATGACTTACAGCTTCTATTCTATGTTTAATTCTGGACTTTAGGAAGATTCACTTGCCATCGGACATTAAAAACTGTGCCTGCATTTTTTCTGCAGAAGCATGAAAAAAATTCAGTGCAAAGTGAAATTGCAAAATACATGCAAGTCAGTAAAATGGCACCTCACTTCTGAAGACTGTCAAACCTAATATAGAGTGTTAATTAAAGCAGCCTTTCTCAAAGCAAATCTTAAAAATCATCTTGAAAATTTCTCCTTTTCAGTTACTGTCTCCATAGAGAGGTTTACCCCTCTAAAATTAGAAAAACTGGGATATTATTGTTCAATATGCTGTACAATAGAGCAGCTTGAGCATGCATCAGCAACTGATGACCTATTAAAATCACAATATTCAGCAGAGAAGTTAGCACATGTGTTTTCCCTAGTTCTTTATATCTCCTCTCATCCTAGGTCTGCATTTTTTGAGCACATGATTTACAAGGGTATTGATGCACTGTGTGTGTCCTCTGCATATAGCACTCGACTCTGCCGCAGCAGTGCCGGACACAGCAAGCCATGATGGAACACCCAGAGAATGGCACACACAGAGCACCCTGTCCTTGGAAACTCTGATATTTTGCCCCCAGATTCTGAAAAGTGCGATCCATCACTGTCTCTGTACCCCCATGACATCTGCATGAATTAGAAGGTCCCCAAAGCCAACATTTCCATCCTGCACCCTGCAACTGCCTTGTGAAGAGCAGCTCACTACATGCTGGTTTGCATGTTGGCAAACGTGAATTCATCTTTCTAGTTTCCCAGAGATACCTGAACTGCTGACCCTCCTGCAGACTCAAAAGGCTGAGCAGTGTCCTGGGCTGACAGGCAGGTGCAGGAGCAGCTGGAGCTCAAGGAAACTAAACTGCACCGCAATCTGCTGTACCAAAGAGTCTCCCCATGCACTGTGGAGCTCTATTCAGTAAACTCACATCAACACTGCTTTTCCAGACTGATGGCTGTGGAGGACAAAGAGCAGCTGGGCACTCTTGAATTTTGAGACTCACAACTATCAGAGTACTCAGTTGCCAGCTTTATGTCTAGGACTGTCTTGCCTTAATCATATGGATTTAATCTAGATGAGATACAAATCCCAGGTAAAACACAAGTCCACCTTTGAGTTGTGCTCAGATGGTAGGGGTTGAAATACTGCAAGGCCCTCCATACCACCACCTCTGTGTCTTGGTAACATGCGACAGGGATCCTTTTCCACGCAGAATACAACTTGAGGCAACATCTGTCAGCATTTTGAACTGTTCTGTGCTATTTCACCAGGCTAGCAGTGGAGCAGCCCTGAACAAACCACTGCGAGGTTGTAAACCTCAAGCACCCAGACTGTGGGAAATAGTCCTGTTCTGCCTTACCCTAGCAAGGACACTGCTTCATGCATAACAAATAATCTCCTACAGAGCCCAGTCCTGCTATCTGAGATGTCTTCTATGAAGAGAAATATGCTGATTTGTCCTCAACATTCTCAGTAACACATCTCCTGCCTCCTTTAGCTGATAAAGGAAAAAAAACCTGAGGCCTCAGCAGTGCAATGACTCAGACAACAACAAGCTGGCGTTTGAAGAGCAGAAATTATAAGGTCTCCAGAACTGAAGAACCTTATTTTGCAGAAGGCAAAATGCAAGTAAAATGACACAGAAACACATGAGCTGTGTCTCCAATCTACGTCCTTCCTTCCCCCTTCTCCAGCTACGTCCCCCTTGCCTCCCCACCTCCCTCACCATCCTCCATTCCTCTGAAACAACCTTTGAAGTCCTACAGACTTCATTTATATTCAGGAGATTTTACTCTTTGCTGCACTCCGGTGACTCCAGCAAACTGCACATGCAGGTCACATGCAGCTTCACAGATTAGAAACAGGATCCCCCAGTTCATCTGAACTGGTGTCTGTAAGTGCAGCTGGCAAAAAGAAATAAAGGGCAGAAGGACAGAGAAACCAGATTGTTTAGTTTTAAGATTGCCGGCTTCTGATTGTGTATTTCATGGAACTGTTACAGTTCCTACAGGTTCCCCAAAAGGTTTCCCTTTCAGGAGTGCAAAAATCACCCAAAGGATAGAATTATGGAGCTGAAACTGATTATTGTTTTAATTTCTGAAAGCTGGTAAGCTTAGGGGTTTTTTTTTAAGGCTACTAAGTAGTCATTAAATATGTTTTAATTTAGATTATCAGTATCATTTCTTACATAACCATTGATCTGCTCACATTCATAACTGAGTTTTCTCACTAACAAAAGTGCTGACAACTTGCTACAGTGCCAAAATCTTTTTTATTTACCATCAGATAAAGGTAATAATGTAAAGATGTGATTATTCCTTGTACAAGAAGTAAAATTTACTCCCTACATTTTGTTTTGCAAGCTATCAAGTGTCACAAAGAAGGCATTCTTGTTTACCTCTGGATTATCTTTCATAAAATTTCCATTAAGCAACACAGTTGCAAATACTACCTTCCTACAGGGGATGATGGCTGGAGCTTGTTTATGAGAAACTTTTCATAGCCTCTGAGATTTTGCAGCATTTTCCTTGTTACATTTTATAAGTTTTTACTGTTTGCTAAAATTAAAATATTAATAAAATCCCACAACAATGAAAATAATTTAAAATTCGGCCATGTCTTCATTTTACTAAACTAGCTCATATGATTAAGTGCACTTAAAAAGTCTGAGACCGATCCCTTACCCAGAGAGGACAGTCGTGTACCACCAGTCTGACATTTCCAAACACGCAGGCTTGATACTCAGTAAAAACTGGGTTTCCAACGTGACTGGCAGACAAGCTGCTGTCGATCTGGGAAATGAGAGCACTTCTCCCGAGATAGCTCCAGATCAGGCTGGGCTGCTGATTGTCCTCAGAAAAACCATCTCTTTCATTTCCAAAAGCCACAATATTAACCAACCTAAAACAAAAATAATAAAGACAAAGTTGTGTTAACAAAGATGAAGGGCAGGGATAAGGGGAAAGAAAATAAAATCCCATTAAATCAAAAATAACATATTAATCCTTCTGAATCCTCTTCCCTCCCTAGATTTTAACACCCTCCTGTAATCAACAGCAAAACACATACATGATCTCAAATCCAACAGCAGGGTGGGAGCAAAGCGGAAAAGAAACCTGGTAAGGCTGCTTGCATTGCAAATCCCCAGCGGGCTTGGCTTGTTATTCCTTGGCGTCCGCGCTCAGCCTCGCTGCGGTGACCTCTGGGGCTCCTGCCGCATTCCCTCGGCTGTGGCCGGGCTGGGGAGGCTCTGTCTCGGCTGCTCCGGGCGAGGCACTGACTGCAGCCGCACGCCGGAGCTGCAGCAGCTGCAGGATCGGCAGCACTCGCTGCAATAACTGCGGCGGCAGCAGCGGGATCTGCAGCAGCTGCAGGATGAGGCTGAGGATCAGCAGCAGGACGGGGCTGAGGATCAGCGGCAGGATGAGGATCAGCAGCAGGATGAGGATGAGCGGCAGGATGAGCGGCAGCGGCAGCGGCAGCAGCCCCGGCTCCGGCGGCCACGCTGCTCCGCCGCGCTCCGGGAAGGCGAGGCAGAGTCCGGCCGGGCGGGCACGGCCATCGCATCCTGACGTCAGCCAGCACCGCAGCCGCGATGGGCAGGGCCAGGGGCCGCCCCGGAGCAGGTGCAGCCAGGTGAGCAGGGGCAGGGAAGGGCGCTGCAGCGGGGACACGGCCCGCCCCTCTCGGCTACTGCCGCGCCCCGGGAGCAGCACCAGCGTGCCCGCAGCAGGGGACGGTGCCACCGCTTGTCTGCACCAGGGGAGAGACCTGGGACTGTCACAGGCAAAGGGCAGAGCAGCGCGAAGCTCCTCTTTTAATGCATTTGAACCCCTTTTTAATTATTTTTTTTTTTTAATCAAGTAGGATCTGTTTTCTTAATATTAGGTTAATAATTTCTTAAACGCCGTGTAGATTTTTTAGAGCTCGTGTGACATTTAAAACGCTATTTTCCAAAAGGATGATCTCGAATTATATTAAAGCAGTCACAAATCACAGAATCACAGAATCACAGAATCACAGAATGGTTTGGGTTGCAAGAGACCTCTGAAGATCATCTAGACCACCCACCCCACCAATGCAGGGTCACCTACAGCAGGTTACACAGGAGATATACCAAATCCATTCTAAAAATGTCATGTTTGCTGTCAGATACCACTGTATGCACTAAAATAAAAAACAGAGTAAAAATATTCTAGGCATACCAGATGATAAACAATACTCTCTGTTGTGTGAACACATGCTGCTGTTAATCCCATGGGCAAAAACTCATTCAAAACAGGACTTGATACAATTATCAACAGAATAATGAATAGAGCTGTTGCTTGCAACAATCCATACTTTGAGAAAAGTACTATTCCACTGTTTGCAAATGTAGGAGATGCCATTTGATGTCACTGCCAAAGTTTTATACTGATATAGTACTGATTGGTAAGACTATTTAAATAAAACATAAATATTAATATGTGCTAATGAATGCTAATGAATTGTTTGTATTTTTACTATAAATTCTGCAGGGACTGCCAAAAAATACTCCTTAAAGCAAAACAACAGGTAATTTATAAACATGTTTGTTTTCCAGACATTTTATCCCATTCCAGCTTCCGCTTTCCTATCTAGCTTAGCTCTAGAAAACGAAGAGATAAATAATAAGTGGAGGTTGTGTTTTTGTTTCCTCCTGCAAAAAAAAAATTAGAATCCATGTTTCTTAGGCAAGTTTAAAAAAGTATCACAGGGAACTGCTGCTTTTTTGCACAGATGAGCCTCCGACTGTGATGTATCACCCTCCACATTCAAAGCCTCAGTGGTGTTCAAAACTTGGGTGTATGATGTTAATTTTGTGAGTCAACAGAGCACTCAACATTTTGCAACCATAACTATTTGTTTACTTTTTAAAGGTCACTGAAGATCCCCTGAAATCCTTAAATTTGCAGTTGTAGTGATCATTTCATTGAAAATGAAATATTTAGGAGAAAATTTCTTCACATCACTAATGAGCCTGACATGATATAGCTAAATACATAAATAAATAAATGTGCACATGCATATCCATACACAAATATGCATACACAGACTTATTTACATGTATGTTGAACTGTATGTATGCATGCATGTTATAAATACAATGCACATACACATGCAGATGTGCACACACATAACACCAAGAAAATCTGGGCTGGGAAATTAGGCAGTACTAATGAGAAGTGACCCAATTAACCCAAACCCCAATTAACATAGCTTACTCATTGCTGCAGACCTAGTCCTGCCTAGGGGTGCTGAGGGCAGGGATACCAACAGAGATGGAGGGTCACAAAAACCACTTTTTGTTTCTCTCCTTCCTTCGTTCCTTCAAACACCTGGGAAACCACTCGGGACTGACAAAAGTATCAGTTCTC
Source organism: Origma solitaria (assembly GCA_013397895.1). Lineage (NCBI taxonomy): Eukaryota > Metazoa > Chordata > Aves > Passeriformes > Acanthizidae > Origma > Origma solitaria. The sequence goes on from VZRL01000634.1 coordinate 40,452, forward strand.
ACAAAATGCGCAGATGGTGGACATGAGATTCATCTCAGCTGATGAACAGCACTTAAAGCTTAAAGACTAAAATGTACTGGACTGTTTTAGTAATTAGAATCAATTTAGCACTGTTTCCCAGCAATCAGAAGATTGAAAAGAACATTTAAAAAGCAAGCATTAAAATTGGATGACAATGTGGTCTGCCCTCCTGTCAAAGTAGGTCCATAACCCCGTTTTTGCTTGCGCCGCTCAGGGATTGTGTAATAAGTTTCAAATAAACAAACAAAACAGGAAAGGAAACAAGTTCTCTTTGGCAGGATAATAAATACCACAAATAGGGAAGTTGCTTGGCACCCCTACCTTAGATGCATTCTGCAAGTTACATGGGCAAGGGAAAGCCCTAAAAGATTGTTTAGCTGAGAGGATTACAGAGGATTGCTTGACTGTTCTCTGTTTGGCAATCGGGCAGTTGAATACCCTGTGATCAGCAAGCCTTTCAGCCAGCAGGCATTTGCCATTGCTGTGGACAAACAACGACTAAACTGCAGAAAAGGGAGTCTTTGACAGGCTCCAGGAAACAATCGCATATTCGGTCTTGTGTAGTTTACGGCTGGAACATTATTGTTCAGTTCCAAACCATTTCCGTTGTAGGTTTCCAGTGATAAAGCACTGAAAACAAATACACAGCCGTTAATGACAAAGGGGAATGATATTTGCCAGTGCAAGGAGATAAGTGCAGGCAAGGCAAGGAGAAGGATTTTTCCCTTGTGGGAGCTGTAGCCTTACTTGCACTGATCCATGCAGAACTATCTAGCCTATATTTTCAGGACAGTGAGGAGAATTAATGTACTTGAAGTCAAAGTCATTGCCAAACCTGCTCATTAGCTGAGTCTGCACAGTGCACGGAGCTGCTGCTGCTGCTGCTGTGATCAGCTTCAGGTGCAAGAGAAAATGCATCACTCTAGGAGAGGTAAATTTCCAGGTTGTTTTTCTTTCAAAGATAGAAGATAATTCCAAATAACGGTGATACACTTCGCTGTTTATAGCTGTTTCCTCCTAATACTGCAAAAAATAACCTGTGATAGGCTTGGCTTTATTGGTGCTTGTCTAGACATGGCTGCTGCAGGATCTGCCAGCCAAGACCCCCTGCTTGGACAAAACACCAGCAAACAAAAAGGAGGTTTTCTGTTGTTGTAGCCATCCGCCACAACCCAACCAACAAAAGCCATCTGTGTGTGGGAAAGAAGAAAACGAATGGAGGGACAGTGTTCAGGGGCAGTAGTATTTTTTGGCATAACCATGTCAGAAAAATCATGTAGTACTGCTCAAACTTGGAAGCAGTTTCTTTTTAATTTCCACACATAAATCACAGAATACTTTGGGTTGAAAAGGGTCTTAAGCACCACCAACTTCATCCCCACCCTGCATATTCAAGTCTGTTTCAGTGATGACACAGTCACTCACAGGGAGAGCCCAATGTCCCTCCAGACCAGCAGGTTTCACTGATGACTGCTTTCTAGAGGTCGCAGGTGGAGGCACCAAGAAAAAAACAGCACAAACTTTAAGGCTTTTGTATCAAGGTGTGGAATGACTATCCTTGGAGATATTCAAGGTTGCACTGGAGAAGTCCTTGCACAACCTTAGCCCTTTAGACATGCTTGGAGAGCAGGCTGGGTTAGATGACCTCCGGAGGTCCCTTCTGACCTGAATTATTCCCTGACTGCACAAATCTCCTCCTTCCTGGAGAGTGACCACTAAGCCCTGTCCCTCACTTCCTCTTCTTACACCAGCTTTCAACTCCAAAACCAACCTCTCGTCCAATCTTGTGGCAACTTATTTTCTTTACAATGTTTAATAAGCTTTGCAAAAAGCTTCTCAAAGGCTTTTTGAAAGTGCAAGAGGATTATTATGCCCACACGACCCCCTTTATTGGCATACTTACCACCCTTCCTCCAGAAGCCAGTGATGCTGGACTTCAATGGAGCCTCTTCCAACAGCTTCCCTGTGTTCATCTCTTCATCTCATTCTCTTGTCACAGACTGTGTCATCTCACCAGGACTGGTAGCTGCTCCCACTACTTTGGCATTCCCCAGGCCCTGCTAAAACAGTTTTCAATATATTGGCAGCCTCCAATGATACACCCCAGACACAATTCTGTGTTTTTCTTGTCACAGTTTCTGATGACTGTTCTCAAAAATTTTGCCTAATCCTGTCCATTTATTAACACCCACTTTTACTACTTATTTTTGTCTTGGTGTATCAGATCAAGAAGTACCAGTGCAATATTGAAACAAAAATATGAAGGGGGTGGGAAATTATCTGATGGGAGGAGAAGGAAATGTCACTTTTAAATTTAAAAACAGATCCAGCTTGTGGCAGAACAGAGCTGTGCAAGCAACTAGCAAGCTATGGAAAGCTGCTAGCCCTGTGAGGGTGATGGTTCTCTTATATCCACTTATAACAAGAGCTAGGTCTGCTGCTGCAGATGTTCCATGCAAGAACTGCTCTACAAGCTCGTTTCCCTTGGCAGTGAAAGAAATGAAGTCCTGTGCCATGGGGGAGGGACCCATCTGGTGCCCAAATGCCCCAACATGCTTCAGAGGTGAAGGGCTGAAAGCACAACGTGCTGCAGAGGCAGAAACCCCAGAAGAAACCCCATTGACCCTGGTGAAAACCCCCAACTGCAGATGCAGAGCTGCACCTTGCAATTCACACATCATAGTTTAATAAGTGTTACTAATTACATTAGAATGCAGGTCAAAGGATCAAATAAAAGTAGTTTTTAGGTTGTTTCTGCTGTTTTAGAAAGGGAAGCCATTGCCACAAGGTGGATGCAGCCAGAGGAGGACACATGTCATGCAGAGGAGCATCACTCCCACCCCAACCTGCCCAAGTTCCCCTCCCCAAGGCTTGTTGGCTTGGGCTTGTGCTGAGGCTGAGCTGCAGGGAGAGGTCGGCATGCAGCAAGAACCACAGAGAATGGGGAGGTGGCATGTGCTCCCCACCAAAGAGCGGGGAAGGATCCCATCTGGAGCAGCCTGGCTCGGATCAAACCCTTTCAGCAAAACTCTGCTGCCTGGGTGTCCTCTTCGTCAGGGTACTCAGAGAGGCACCACCCTGGCCAGGGATGCTGCTGATGTTTGATGGCATACACTCAGCATGTTTTGAAAGTTCTGAGCTATTTTAATCCACCTTATGATCCCCTGGATAAGCGCTTAAGACTGAGTGACCCAGCACGTGAATTCTACAGAGAGAAGTGCCTCAAACTACTTAATGTGCTCCTGCAGAAGCTCTGCGCTTTGCCTGCCCACGCTTTTTTCGGTAATGTGTAAGTTTCTAGCTTTTCTTAGGAAAAACATGTTTCTGCTTTTTCTTACTAAAAACATAAAGCGGGAGTGCAGATAGCACTCATTACCTAAGGTAAATGGAAATTATGTAATAATGTCTGCAAAACATGTGAGTCCATTTTAAGAAGAGAAAATTAGAGAACAAAGATTATAATTAGACATACAAATATCTAGCACAGACTATATGCATAACAAAACTGGTAATTCACCTATCAAAGATAAGGTCTCAATGAATCTTAAATAGAACGTCATCAGGAGTAAGACTCCTGTTTGGAGTCACCTTCTAACCCTTTTTATGCACTGTTCCCGACTCAAAAGACATAGACATTGTTAATTAATTTTCATTATACAGATGTTAAACATCTGCCAAGTAGCCAATGGTTTTTTTTTTTTAAAAAAAGTTTGGTAAAACTCTTCAGTTAAGTAAAATTCACAGATCCAGTTCAGAGTTAGGCTTTCAATCATCTGTTTTCTTTTTAATTTACTTTCCCGATTCCTATTTTCTTGTTTTCCTTTCTGTTATGATTTCACAGCCATTTTCTAGTTCTCAGCCTCCATTTCTGACTGAATACCTGTAAACACAGAAGCAATTATCAAGGCAGCAAGAGAGAATGAACTGTGTGTGATAACTGAATGTTTTTCATAGATTTGAATGTTGTCCTTACTGCTTCCACTGTAACATTAAATTCACTTAATTTTAGTCTCGTAGCCTCTTGCATTATCCTGCAGTCTTAGGTTGCTTATTCCAGGAGGGCACCCCTTTCTCAAGAGATGTTTGGCTGCTTAGGAGCCTTTGCTAGGTCGTACCTCTGTAGGCAGTGTGAGGAATAGCTTGTGATAAAAGGTCGTGAATAAAAGTATCTTTATAAATGGTTTATTCATGCCCAGCCTCTCATCCACCAGCATCCACCAGCATCCACCAGTGTCCATCCTTCTCCACAGGGCTGCTCTCAACGATTTCTTCTCTAGGTCTGTGCTCATGCCTAGGATTGCCCTGACCCAGATGCAGCACCAGCACTTGGCCTTGTTAAACCACATGAGGCAGCCATGGGCCACCTGTCAAGTTTGTCCAGGTGCCTCTGGATGGATCCCATCCTTCTGTTGTGTCAACTGGACCACTCAGCTTCGTGTCACCTGCAAGAGTGCTGAGGGTCCACTCAACCCCACTGTATGTGTCATCAATAAAAACAGGGCAGAGCACCTGCCCCGAAACACAGCCCTGAGGGACACCACTCACCACCAGCCTTCCCCCTGGACACTGGGTCGCTGACCACGGCTCTCTGCCTGCATCCGTCCACGCAATTTCTTAGCCATCAAGTAAGCCATCCTTCAATTGCTTGTCTCACTAATTTGGACGTGAAAATGTCATGTGGGATTGTGCCAAAGGCCTTACAGCATTTTAGGTAGATGACACGGGTCAGTCTTCTCTTCTCAACTGCTGCATGCACACCAGCACAGAAGGCCACCAGATTGGTCTGTAGACCTCCAGGTCATCCTCTCTTCCCCTTCTAAAAATGGGAATGATGCTTCCATTTCACTGGGGACTTTGCCTGACTGCCATGCCTTTTCAAATATCACCAAAGTATCCAGGCTACAACATCTTCCCTCAGGCACTGGGATGCATCTCACCAGGCCACATGCACTTGTGCCCAATCAGTTGCATCAGGTGCTCTTGAACCTGCTCTTCACTGGCCATGGGGGGTACTTCACTGCCCCAGCTCCCATGTGCAGCCTCAGGGAATCAAGAGACACAGGAAGCCTGACGGCCACTGAAGTCTGCGGCAGAGAACTAACTGAGTCCCTCAGCCTTCTTCGTATCTGCTGTTGCCAGTTCTCTCTTCTAATTTATCAGGGGATACCCTCTCCCTGGCCTTTTTTTTCTGACTGATGTCCTTATAGAATCCATTCTTGTTACTGTTCACATCCCTTGCCAAGTCCTGTTTCAGTTGTGCCTTGGTTTTCCTGATCCCATACTTACACATCCAAACAGTCTCCCTGTAGTGTCCTCTAGTCACCAGTCCCTGCTCCCACCAGCAGTACATTTCCTCTTGCTCCTTGGTTTCAGGAGCAGATCTCTGCTTATCTGTGGTGGATTCCTGTCTGTCTTGCTTAATTCCTTGCATCAGGTTGGAAATATCTTCTGCTCCGAGAAAAGCTGTTTTAAAGAGTTGCCAGCTCTGGTCAATTCCTCTAAGAACAGATTCCAGAGGATCTAATCCATTAATTCTTTGAATAGCTGGAAGGTCATTCTGCTGAAGTTTAGGTCCTGACCCAGCTCCTCTCCAGGCCCATGTTCGTCGAGGTCAGGAGCTCATCCAGGGCATGGTGACTACAGGCAGAAGAGACCAAGTGCCCGGGGGAGCCTGTTAGAGTGTTCAACCACTCCCTGGGTGAAGAACCTTTTTCTGATATCCCCCTGACACAGCTCCACATCATTCTGACTTAGAGCAGCATTTAGAGTTGGGAAAGGCTGGCACCAGAGCCTGGGATACACCAGGACTTCCTGACCTGCTGGAACCTCTTGTATTTTTTCAGTCCCGTTCTTCTCTCTTCCTCTGTTTCTGGCTGACATTCCATCTCATTTTCCTTGGCCTCTAATCTCTTTGTTTTCATCTGATTTTCAGGGACCCTGCAAACCTGTCCATCCTGCAGTGCAATTAGGTTGCAAAAGCCAGTATTCACTGGAGTCAGTTCTTGTTTTTAACCAAAGAGAGATCAATTTCCTTCAATTTACCTACCTTAGCCTTGGAGAGGCTCCTCTGCCATTCCACACCTACCAGGGACTGTGCCACTTTCTTGGGGGTGTTTGGAAGCAAAGCAGGAGGAGCCTCAACCAGGCAGTTTGAAGTTAACGCTTGGCAAAAGACAGCCTGGAGGAGTAAGTGACCAATTGCCAAATTGACACCTCAGCTCTGCAGACAAGATGCTGGTTTTCATCACTCAAGTCTTGCACAGTCCACCCACCCCAAAACAGACTGGAGGAAGCCCTGGTCAAGTAGGTGGCGAGCAAAAGCCCTCTGAAGTTGGCAGTTACACTTTCTCCATTTTTCCAGAGAAAATTTTGGAATTTGATTAAACACATTCTTAATGTGTTTGAGAAAAAGCCTTCCATTTTGGGTTACAATGTGTGTTACTGCTGGGGCAGAAAGAAACTCATAATCACAAGAGATGGGCTGCCTACAGGAGGCACACAAGGTACCCTACTGCCCAAGACACCTTATGCTGGTGTTTGTGGAGCTGACATGCACCTGCCTGTCAGATTCTACCCTCGTGTCTCCCCCATCTTCTTTGATGATGTCTGGCAGAGAGGGCGATGCATCCAGTCAGGCTTTTGCCTGGTAATCCCATCTGTTCTGCTGTTTTACTTTGCTCTTCCAAATGCTTGTCTACAAAGCACGAGCTTCTGCAGCCAAGTGTCTTGGAAGTCAAGAACACCTGAAGCAAAACACCCCCAGAGCCCTTCACCAGTTGCCTTCTTGGCTTTGAGGTTTCTGGTATCCCAAGCCTCAGACTGTGACAAAACTTCAGTTCTTCCTTGCTGCCACTGGCCACAGGGATCTGCTCAGCTAATGGACAGGACAGACCTCTAAGGTGTCTCCAGAGTTTTCAGCCATAAACTCCACCAGCACCTTCACCTGCACTCATCAAAGCTATCACCTCAGCCCAAGTGTCTGAAAAGCTGTGAAGCAGCTGCCTGCACAGAAAGTGCCTCCTGTGAACGTGGAACAGCTTTTCCAGGCACCTTCCCCACCAGCATATGCTAGAGAAAGGAGGCTGCCAAGGACTTCTGAGCACCCAGACTCTGGTGGGCCAGGATGGCTTCAGCCAGTTGCTCCAAACAGACTTTCTCCATCAACTCCATCACGGCTTTCAATGGGAGGCCTCATCCTGCTGGCTGGGCACAGCAGATTTGGCCCCAGGCAGATGGTCAGGTTGCTGGAGGTCACCCTGCTGGTGGCTTCATGGTGGCCAGTGTGCTGGAGAAGGGCCAGCAGCCACTTGAGAAGGAGGAGATTGGCCACAGGCAACTCCTCAGCCATCCAGAGGGATCAGGAACGTGAGGTCAACAAGGAAGAGGTTACCCACGGCTGTCCTTGAAGCTGGCACAAGGCAGGGCGGAGGCAGCAGCTCTGCTGCACCACTGATTTACAGGTGCTACAATATTCCTAATTCTAAGGCTTCTGTTTCTCTGTCGGAACCTGGATTATCAGGCTCTGGAAAGGATGAACATCTGAACACAGACAGGATCTTACAGATACCTCATTTGTGGTTCACTGTGAGCTCCTCCTGGCAGAGAAAACTTTATTTACTCAGAATGTACCTAATATGCATATATATGCATAACCATGTACCACAGCTCCTCCTAATCCTAATTAAAATAAGCCTGTGACTGGGTCCCATTCCCAGGTACCACAAAGTGTCATGTCAAGATCCCATTTCGGCAGGAAGCATCACACTTGCTTCACACTCAGCAGTATGGGACACAACTGCACTCAGCTCAGATGTGCAAGCTGTCAAGGGCTGCTGGGCTAGAAAAGATCTTACAAGGGGTGAGGAAAGCCTGTTTTGGAAACTCAGTTCCTCCCCCTTGAGATAAAGGCCTGAATTCTGCTGGTTGTTGGGCCACTTGCCCTGCGTTTTTCCATTTCCCTGTCTGCAAGGAAACTTGGAGATGGGTGACACATGAAAGGTCTAGACAGCAACTTTTGTTAGCAGTATTCATTCTTAACTAATATTTATATTGCTCCTGAGGTATAGAGATGACATTGCAGAGCATGTCATCCAGGTGTTTAAAGCAAAACATCAGGAGTTTGTCAATGTGAATTTGCATTTTTTTTTTAAATTTCAGCTGGAACAATTCTGTCTAAATAAACTGATATTCTCAATCTTCCCACTTGCAGGTCCTATACAAAGGGACCTGAAGGGGAGTGACAGCCATGAAAGATATTCCTTCTTCCTTCCCCCCACCATCTCTGATGGGCAATGTGGTTCGTCCTAAGACCGGAGCTTCAGGTGTGACCTGCAGGAGGAACTGTCTGTGAGCTCTCGTAATTAATGCATTCCAGAGATGAGGGAGCCAAAATGTTGGATTTTAGTGCGCATTGGCCTGCAAAATGGTATAAAAGGCTGCTGGCGACTGGGCCAGCTGGTCTCATGAAGCTGCAGGCATCTTCTGAATGGAACACACAGGTACTCACAGCCACACCCTCAACAGGAATGCCTGCAGGGGATATTAAACCCTAAGCCTGGAGAACACTCACTTCAGGACACAATACAGACAGAAATCCATGAAGTGTCTCCTTAGGTACTTTGTTCCTTTTGCACCTTTTTAAATGCCAGTATGTTTTGTCTCTATAGTTACAAGTTAATCAGTTATCAACTATTAAAAACAATGGAAAGAATAACCAGAACTACCATGTCACATAAAACCATAAAATTACAGAATGGTTTGGGTTGGAAGGGGCCTTTAAAGGGTGTCAAGTTCCAACACCCCTGCCATGGGCTGGGATGTCACCCCCTAGACCTGCTCATACAAAGCCCCATCCAGCCTGGCCTTGGACACTTCCAGGGATGGGGCAGCCACAAATCCTCCGAGCAACCTGTGCCAGGGCCTCACCACCCTCCCAGGGAAGAATTCCTTCCCAGTGCCTGATCTAAACCTGCCCCATGTCAGCTTAAGGCCATTCCCCCTTGTCCTGTCACTCCAGGCCCTTGTCAAAAGTCTCTCTCCACCTCTCTTGGAGCTCCTTTAGGTACTGGAAGGAACCATAAGGTCTCCTTAGAACCTTCTCCTGTCTAGGCTGAACAGCCCCAACTCTCGGCCTATCTCCACAGCAGAGGTGTTCACCTCAGATCATCTTTGTGAGCTCCTCTGGACTTGCTCCAGCAGCTCCGTGTCCCTCTACAGTGGGACCCCGGAGCTGGATGCAGCTCTGCAGGCAGGGTCTCACTTGAGGGGAGTGGAGGTGCAGAACCACCTCCCTCAACCTGCTGCCCATGCTGCTTTTGCTGCTCCAGGACAGTTTTGGCTTTCTGGGCTGTCAGAATGCTTTGCCAGCTCATCTTGGGCTTCTCATCCACCAGCACCCCAAGTCCTCCTCAGGGCTGCTCTCCACCCATTTGTGGAGAACACGCCCTGCCTGTGTTTGTGCTTGGCATTGTCCTGACCCCGGGGCAGGACCTTGCACATCCATTTTGTTAACATCAAGCCTCTGTTCTGCTCAGCACAAGAAAATCAACGATGAAAATTGGTGCGAACACCTGCTCCTCCAAACTGATTGTGAGCCACAGGTATTCTTTCAGTGCTGAGTCTCACGAAAAGTGCCAGGTGACAAAGCCTCCAGGGAATGCTGCTGATGCTGAGCATCTATGGCTTTTCAAATGCAGGTGATGGTGCTGGTCCCTTGGGTGCTCAACCAGTACCATGCCAGGAATACTCACGTGCTTTCCTGGGCCAAAATGAAGCTACACAATTATTCAGTTTTTCCTGGGCCAAACAGACACACAATTCTTTTTTTCCCCTTTTTATTTTTATTTTTTTGGAGGCAGGGGAATGAGGGATGTTCACCACACACTGCAATGAGAACTATAGTTTTTTCCTTGAATGTGAATTTGGATGTTAATTGAAATCAAGGCAGGACGTTAGTGTGCAGAGGTGAAACCTCTTACTAAACAACTCACATACATACATTAAAAACATCAGAAAAGGTTTTAGGTGCCACAGACCTACTTCAGTAGGAGTAAAAGCTTTACCACTTTTTCCACTACAGTGACTGCCTTAATAAAGAGGCATAACCTTTACTTGTAATCTCTGCATTATCTGGGTCCTTAGTCAACCACAGCTGCAGCAAAAATTAATTGCAATTTGAAGAGTTAAATGAATCATAACTTTTTGTTTGTTTGTTTTGATAAGATAACATACATTTTGCTTGCATGTAGAGTAAGTATTTCTGGAGTCAGCTTTCCTTCCTAAGCCTTGAATTTCTAACTATTACAGTTTGTGACAACAAACCACACTTCTCTGACACCTTTCAGGAGAACAATTCCACTGTTCAAGTGTCACGACCACTGCTTTTCAGGGAACTCTCTTCATCTCATGGAGGAAGAGTCACAAGTGGGCTAATTATGACATCTACACTGATTTTCCAGTTTGTTTACCTACAGACAAAACTGTCACTTTCTTCTTTAGTCTACTTCGGTAATTTACAGGCGGCAGAGGCTGAAATTTTTCATTCAACTAAAGAATCCACTTAATGAAATCTATAGGTGTGCATGAATAAATGCCACATCAAAAAAAAAAAAAAAAAAGAATTTGCAGAGAAGAATTCAAAGAACTGACCCAACTTATCACACTCCCTGAAGCCTCACTGACTCCTCCTGCATCCCTCAGCACAGTGCAGCTGGAGCTCGCTGAATTTGCTGGTCCAGCAGAAAACCATGGACCCCAGAAACCTCAGGTGCAGCAGGGTGGGGAAGACCCAAGGGGTGAAGTCTGCTGTGGCAGCAAAGGGCAGCCTCCCCACACACACACAGAGGCTTACATACATCTCCACTGATACTATTTCCATTCCCCATCCCCTGCTTTCCCCAGTAGCCTTGGAAAGCAGCTGCCAAGCCGAGGGGGCAGAGCGATGGGGGTCGGTAAATGCTGACTCTCACAGTTCACGTTTGTACCACCAGCAAGGGAAGCACGTGAGATACTTCTCCTGATCATTTCAGAAACCACCGATGCAAAACTCATCATTGATTTCATTCCAGTGTTGAGTGTGAAATTAGGAACTGCAAAGAGCTGTTGAAAAGGGCTTCGACAGTGAAAGGTTGTTTCTAAAGTTGTTTTCCAACAGGCTGCACATTTTTCTCCCCGTGTTCTGCCCTCCTGCAAACCCTGCTCTCCCCCGAGTAATACACTCCATAATGAGCCTCTCAGTCCCAACGTAATAGCACTTTTTACATTTAAGGGTCCTTTATTTAACTTGCAACACTGAGTGCAGCCAGGGGGATATTGCAAAACAAGACACTACATGCAGAAGGAAAAGTACAGCACCCAGATTTACAATCATTAATATCTAATCAAGATTTGCAGTGCAGGTACATCAAGCCAAGGCTCACACTGCACTTCAAACTGCTACGTAGCTCTCACCTGTCTTTCTTGAAAAGACGTTTCCATGATAGGATAAACATAACTTATTCATTCTCTTGAAGCTGCTTGCGTATTATAGAGCCTGAATGTCTTGCAGAATCACAACAAAAGTTTTCATTCCAAAGCGCAAAACATATTTCACTGCTCCCTGCCTGGCTGATCTGCGATGGAAAAACAGATGGTGTTTGCTCATTCGTCAAATTAAACTAAACCTCCCCTCCAAACCGACAAAACCCTCCTCCGGAATGATTTGGGTGATAGCTGCTATTAACACATCTCTCTAGGAAGCGGGAATTATCCAGCCAATGACTCACTGATCCCTTGCCCACAGCTACTCATTGATTCTGTGTCTTCATTGTCCCCTAAATGCCACCTCAGCATCCCTGCCTTGGCTTAACCACCCCTGGTCTCCCTCGCTGTCCTGCTGCCAGTCCCTAAATGCAAACAGCCACGTCCCAGCCCCACTCCAAACCTCTCGAGGGATACCCTGGGTGGCTCTCAGTCCCCCGTGCTCCAGTGTCCTTGCTCCCCAAGGTGCCTTTTGCTGCTTTTCGTGGTTTCCCCCACTGAAGTCTCCTTCCCTTGTCAGGATCAGCACCTCCTCTTCTCTCCTGTTCGGACATTCATTATCCAGCTTTGGCACTGCCCTCCCTGCCCTCCCATCACGTCTGAGGTCCCCCTGCCTTCCCGTGCCATCCCTCACCACCTGACTCACTCCCTTTCAGGACACCACCTGTGCTTGACATGTCTTCATGCACAATTATCAGTATAACTACGGACCTGGAAAGAGCTGGAAAAATAAGAGACTCTGAATGTTCAGCTATAGGACATTAAATATTTAAATTAATTTCAAATTAGGTGCATATTCTCACATTTCAAAGCTCAGAATAGTGCATGTGGTTTTCTTTTTTAAAGGCAGCGACTTTAACATGCTGAAGGCTTTGTTCTTTGCTGTCAAAAAGAAAAAAGAAAAAAGTAAAAGAAGAAAGAAGAAAAATAAAGGAAAAAAGAGGAAAATGGGAAAAGAGGAAAGGCCAAAATAAAATAAAAATCCTAACACCCCTCCCTCCTTTGTTCACAACTGCCTAAGTTAATAATTCTCTGTTCCTTGTGTGATGACCAACAGGAAAACCAAGAGGAACCAAATGTAATGGGCAAACTTTAGATTTTAAATTAATGCAATCTTCCTGGTATAGAACACTTTGGGGGAAAAAAGAAGTTAAAAAAAAGAGGCAAAACTACTGTAAAAGCTTGCAGATAGTTGTTATGCCTGAGATGTACTGAAGACAAAGGATTTACCTATGCCTGGATATGTAGTTGCATTTATTCCATATGATTAAGGGTAAGCCCATGATTAAACACTTTGTTGAATTTTAGCCAGTAAATGCAATTCTGCAAAATCCTAAACACTCTTCCACTAGCATGAACATGTTCATGAAGCTCTCAAACAAAACTTCCTATTTCTGGCACTCTTCAAAATGTCATGCACACATCACCATATTGTTCAGAGTCCATGCTTTCTTAAACAAAACTACATCGTTATTAACTTAAAGAGTCAATTTCTAATGTACTACTTGTAAAAAAGTAAAAAAAAATCAATAAAAATACTATCTTGGCGATCACACCAGTCAATGGAGGCATATGTGAAGATCTTGCAATACTCTCCTTTTATATGATCCATGTCTTTCACTAGGACACGACCTCTGTGGTGAAGCTTAATCATAGGTGCAGATAGTTGTGTGAGGAGGGAGGGAAGAGCAGCAGTTCTCCATCCCCCTGACACCACCCACGCTGCTTTGAGGTAGATGGCAAGGGTAGGTGACAAGAAGGCACCTGCTCCACCTTCCTCCCTGTGGCTTCAAAAGGAGAATCTGATATATTCATTTAAAAGCAAACAAACGAATAATAATAACCCCACCACCACACCAGATCACAGTCTGGTCAGTCCGTAACAGCATTTTCTAGCCGATAATCACGATATGATTCATCAGACAGGAGGAAGGCATTTGCATCTGATCATTGGCACTCTCTGGCTAAGTGCTCAGTGAGAGGAGGAGGAGGAGGAGGATGATGATGATGACAAGAAAAGCATTTCTGTGCTGTAGTTCTTAAATAAAACTGATAGGTCAGGTCAACAGTTCTTTCAAGGTGCCACTTCCCCCTCTTGGCCACAAAATCAATGTCAAGGAGGCATGATCAGAGGAGTTCTCCCAATTCAGATGTGGTGAAATTAATGGATTGTGTGCTTTGCTTTTTTGATTGTGATCAATGGGGCACAAATTTTCCTTTGACTCTTCCCTCTGCCTCACTCCTTCTGTATGAACAAGCCATTTGTATGAACAATGGTGTTGACACAGGCCAGTTACCCGTGGCACGCATTAAAAGCAAGACAACCTGCTGCACACACAAGAGAAACTTACAGGTGAAGAGCACTCATTTCAAACAGAACCTGACTATGAATGAACTTTGCAAAAACCTAACAATTCACACGTAAAGACCATGCTGAAGAATTGCAGCATCCTGCACGGACAGGATGGTGTATTTAAAAGACATGTAGATGTGGCATTTGAGGACGTGGTGGCATTTGAGGACGTGGTATAGGGGTGGGCTTGGCAGTGCTGATTTAACAGTTGGACTCAATGGTTTAGAGGCATTTTCCAGCCTCAGTGATTCTGCGATGCTCAGTGTTCTCAGGGTGTCTCTGCACTCCAGATCCCACAGGATGGATAGGAGAACGCACCATGTCCTGGAGAGCAGCAGAGCTCAGAGGGAAACTTCCTTGGAAGGGGTTTTGGAGCAGGTCTGATATTGTACAGTGAACACACACAGGAAGACACAACTCCTGCCTCTGCATGGAAAGCACATTTCTTTCAAATGAATGTGTAACAATGTGGTTACAATAAATAAGAACAAGCAAACAAGGGCCACTACATCACATATCACCCCAAACGGCTTTCTCTTTAACCAACAGTCAGGAAGAACACGTCATACATAACAAATCCTTGTCACATTATTTGATGAACTAACAGGAGGAGTTCAGTGAGGAGAAGGAAAATAAATACCTCTATATACTCAAGGTAGTAATGACCAAATATGCATTAAAAAGTGCAACAAAATATGCTGAAGTTTTGTACTTCCCTTTGGAAGTGGCACTTAATAACCTAGAGATCACACAAATATCTAAAAAGTAAAAAAAATCCCAAGTGATTTTTACCAAAAGCCTTAGAGGCACAAACTGTTAAGTATATAAAGAGAACCTTTACACCTCTTTACCTTAAACTATGTAGTAAGTTTTATAAGCCGTAACATACTATATCCCCTCTTAAAATTTAAAACAGTGCTAGCAAAATAACAAATATTATGAGGCACTCTGCTGTAAATAAATCTTTTTGAAATTCAAATGCAAAAAATCCTCATCACAACAGCAGTCACATTTCTGACAATGCAGGGCTTTTTATCTTACTCAATTCTATGTATTTCAATGCTGTAACATAACATTTACAACAGAATTTAATTTGGAGATAATCTTCATGGCAAAGTACATTTTAATTTTCCAACAAAATTTCTTCATTAGTGCATTCCGCAGGATTCTGCATTCTGGCCACGACCTACTCTGTGTCTTCTATGTGGCTTGGTTTTCCAATAGCTGATTCACCACCTTTTTTGTACTTTTCAGCAAAATAATCAGAGTCAAAGCTCACAGACAAATCTGGAGGACTCACATAAACGTTTCCATTGTCTATTGTGATCCTATGAATCCTTTGTTTGACTCCTTTTGATTGCCACTTCGGTGTTGGTGATGGCTCCAGAGGGTTTATTCCTTCATACAATCCCTCTCCTGTTTCCAAGGTAATTTTAAACTTATGCCAAGGACAAACAATACATGCTTGTCCATCGATATCCTGCAGGAAGAAGAAGAAGAAAAGATAGCAAGTTTTGTCTTCTAGGACAAAAGGTATATTTGTTAATTTGGCTATATGTCTGTCTGCTCTTATGTGCATATGACTGGTTTCTTTAAATATTATGTTCAGATAAAAGCATTAGAAAAAATCCTTTAGAGTTTTCACATGACCCTATGTCACTGCATTGTTTTTATCTTGCTTACATACCTCTATTTCTCCACGGCATAAAGGGCCTCCTTCATCTGAAACACAGCAGAACACCATATTAATTTAAGCAGCAGACCTTATTCTTAATTCTAGCAACACTGAGATCACACAGGCAATATCTTACGGTAGCAGCGAGAGTCCAGAGCATGAAATTTCCCCTCATGGTAGAAAACAACAATTTCTCTGCCATCGATTTTAGCTGTTATTCTCTGAGACTTCTTTATGTCCTCTTCTTTGCCAATGAACACAAGACCATCTGGCACTGTCTCAGCTCCTCCTGTGCTTGAGCTGTGCAAATCCACATCCTTAAAACACACACAAGTAAATGAAAAAGTCACTTATAAAGCAGCTCACATTTGGATTTCTGTGGGTAGAGGGAGAAGAAGTTTCGGTGAAAGTCTGTCAACATGCAGACATGGAGAAGCACAAGAGTTTGGTGATAATGTTCGGTCACCTGTTCACTAACGGAACGGAGACAAGGAGAACCAGCTGTTGGAAGCCTGATACCTGAGGCTGAGACAAGATAAGCTCTCAATCACTATTCACTTACTCTGCACCTAAACCACCTTCGCCCCTCCAAACCTATGTGCAAATACAAGAATGACAAATACAACATAGTATATAATTTGGGTTTGCAGTGGGTAGCATTTACATGAAAATCCAGTACTCTTTGCATAATATTCTGGCTAGAAATATAAAGTGATTTAAGCTAATAAAAATTATTCTGCAAAAGGGAAAAAGCATTATTTATTGAGAAGCTGTATTCCACCTGACATTTTCAGCAAATGTGCCTGCCTTTGCATTCCTGCTCTTATATGTTTCAAACGTAGACTGTGCCTCTCACAACAAATACTATAAGCAGTTTTACCACAAAAGCAACCTTCCCACTAAATTTACTTACAAATACTTCTGAGTTCCAGTTCTCCCCAAATTCCCAGTACAGCCTCTCTTCCTCAGAAAAATAAGGCTAAACCAGGTCTTTACAAGCACGGAAAGGGGTGCATGGGAAGGGAGGTTGTCTCTGGCTCCGGAGGGGTGCTGAGCCACAGAGAGCTGCACTGTACCTTTGGTCCACGCCAGATTGCAATGGAGATGAGAAAGCAGATGAAGTAATGGAGGCTGAGGATGAGGAGGTCCAGCATGGCCTCTCTTCACAGTGCCTATCACCACTGCCCTGCCTTGTTCCCATATGGCACAAGGAGCTTCGTGGCCCCTCTTTAAGGGCAAGCAGGAGGCAGCAGGGGCAGCCCTATAGCACCTTGTGGCAGGAGCTGTGGAGGCTCATCACGTCACAGCTGGGCTCTGCCAGGGCTGATAAGAGCCAGGCACATGCTGGGGCTGGCCTGATAACAGAGCAGCAGAGCTTCAAGCCCCTCCTGCTGCTGTCCTCACCATGAGCCCACACCACTGCTCCCTTTTCCCGAAACCCTGCTCAGTCACACCATACAGCATGTGCCCTCAGGATCAGCAACTGCATGTTTCTTCATAAACCACCATGCCGGGAAGGCTGGTTTAGGTGACACTGTGGCATTCCCAAGGCCAGCTGTTAACTGGTTTGCACATGATCAACTGCAAAAACCAGCTCCCTGCTTTCCATTTCAAGGAACTTTCACCCAGCCTTACCCAGAAAGTGAAACGTCACTGCCAGACTCAGAGGGCGATCCAGTGAGGCATTCACACTTAGCTTTCAGGAGATAAGCAAACTAACCATAGGAACCAGAGTAGGAAATCCTCAATTTGTGCTATCACCTTTTGGCCTGCTCTGCCTATAAACTTTCCGAGTCACCCACGGCAGAATATCCCCCCGGGGAGTGCTGGGGACTGCCCACGCCCCAAGCAGCGGGGTTATTTTTACTTTTACCCAAACCAGGGAAAAGTTATTCAGAGCAGGGTACAGCAATGAACTGCCACAATTCACAAATCCAGCTCTATTTCCAGCTGGAGAACGAACTCTTCCGCTGCTCGCAAAGCCCTTTGTCCTTCCCACCAGGCGGCACTTGGCAGCAGGGACAGCACCATCCGTCCTGTCAGCAGGGACTCAGAAAATATCGAAACAGCCAAACTCTGTAGAGAAAATCAGGAAAAAAACTAGTAGAAGGCTAACTTACGGTGTATATGCCAGGAAATAACCTTTCCTCTTGCTGACTGAAGTGTGATCACTTCCACCCACTCTCTTCTCCGAGGGCTCAGGATTCTGTCCTGGCACCTGTGAGGGGGTGATGTGAGCCATGAGGGGGTTATGTGACCCTTTTCCTCTTATCTAAGGGAAGAAAGTTGCCCCGAGGGTTTTCTTTTGGAGGCCCCCTGATGTGCCAAGGTAGTCCTTAGCCTACATTTGGTTGTAGATAAGTGTGCAAGTATCAGCTGTGAAAAAAAGCTGTTGGCTACTGATTGCTTGTGCAATTTAGGCCGTTCAGGGTCCATGATCTTCTGATGATCTCAGCCAGGTTTCAGAGTAGGAGCCTGGGTAATTTATGTGTGCAAAATCCAAGCTGACTGTAGAAACATCATTGCACAGAGTGAGTCAGGGACTGTAACAAGCACACTGCAATGGGATGTGCATGTTTAAAACACCCCTGCTTGTGGCAGAAGTCTTCCAAAACATTGTTATGATTACTACTGCCTGAAGCAGTGAAGGAATACTTGCTCTGAGACCGTATCCTCATTTAACTCTGTTGCTTTTCATGAGATTTTCACTGCACTCACTGAACCAGCTGATTTTTTCTTTTTTCTGTCATTTTGACATTACAAATAAAGCCAAGCCTATACTCTTCTGTGATGTGAGAGCTCTGTTTCTGTTTCTGTCTCTCTGTTTCTCAGAAAGAGCAACCTCCAATGTTTACAGCTGGTAGCATATGTGTTATCAAAACCCTCTGTATGCTGATGACCGCTCACACGTGTGATAGTGATTTTCAAATTAAACCAGGTGGTATCGGAAGCTCGGTGGCTGCTTTTTAAGTAATAACAGTGAAACTTAAACCACCTCCCGCCGTAGAGAGAAAGGGGCTGTAAAGAACGTCCTCAGGCACCTGTGCCAGCTCCCCATCCTGTGCAGGATCACATCTACCTTGACCACTCTTGGCAAATGTTTTGAACTTAATCAGTTCCAATGGCAGAGTTTAAATAGCTCAATAGTCTGTTTTCATGTTTAAACACTTGGGAGTTCTTCACTTTTTTTTCCACCAAACTGCTCATCAGAACAGCCCTGCCTGAAAACCAACATAATTTCTTTTTCCTGCTCTTGGTGGCAGCATTTTCCACGCTGTGAAGACTTAGTCACTGCAGAGGACTTCTCAAGGTTTCTCTGATGGCTGATACCCAATGCAATTCACAGGTCTGTTATTTATATTATTTCCCTCCAAATGGTCTCATCTGTTTATGTCCTTTTTAAAAGACAAAGCCACAAAGCAGAGACAATACCCTGAGCATTCACTGAGCAGTTAATAAAGCAGTTGCCTCCTGTGTCTGACAAACATCCTTCCTTTAAATCATCCTCACACATCACTCATTTCCTTTCTCACCACATCATGTGGTGACCTGATGCTCTGTTTCAGTTTCTTTAAAATTTCCAGGTGTACTGCACTTTTTTTGAACTGCTAGAATGCAGTCTAGACAGTTTTTGATTCACCACTTTAGTGTTTTTTCCTCTCCCTTTTTTTTTTACCTTTAACTAGTCCATGATTATTTTACCTAATTGATTTCAGATAATTTTTCCAGCTAATCAAGACTCCTTTGGATTTTAGCCCATCCTTAGGAACACTGGTAGCTCTGCCAGGGTGCATTTTCATTTTTTTATGCTGGACAAGAAAAAAGTGCACACTCCTGCATTCAATTACTTACTAAAAAAATACCAGACAGGACTACACTGGATTCTTGCATACCAACTGTATTATTTGGGGAAAAGGCACAAAGCAGAAAACAAGTTATTTTAAACTCATTATATGTACAAGTATTTGATGTAAGTAGTTGGAGGACAAAGCTACTCAGATTTCATATCCTATTTTCAACTGGCTAACTGATTCCAAAGGTTTGAGAAGAGACAAGCAGATAAATCTTCTGTTCTTCTTTTAGAAAATCAGTGTAAAAAATACAGAAAAGGATTTTTCACTGGCTCTTATTGCTAAAAGTACAATTTTATCTCCTGCTACCTATTCCCTCCAGAAACTGCAGCTTACACACAAGAGTTCTGAAAGAGCGAGTTTCACAGTCTGTGTTGAAAAGAACATTTTCCTGATCAGTAGCCTGAAAGAACCCAGATAGACCTTCAACAGTGACTTCATCTAATGTTTAGTTTCAATGAGATTCATCTCCTACATCACAGGTTTTATTTGTTTTCAACCTGTTTTATCGCAGGTCACTTAAAAATTCACTATTAACACTAATTTCCATGTGTGTTTAGGTAATTTAATGCCAGCCTTATTTCTTTGATGAGTGCCTGCATATCCAAGGAGGTGAGAACTAAATCCATCATCATATCTTATTATATTATTACACATTATCATGCTTCCCCAGATCAATGGTACATTTCCTATATAAAGTGTTTATCACATTTCTTCCACATGACCCTTCATAATGGACATTTCTTTGATAAACTAATGAACCTGCCTTCCTTTCAGGTTTAATCTATTCCGGGATTCACTATCATTTCTATAGTGAACTGTTAGGCATGACAGCTAGCAAGGATTATTTGTGTCTAAACCACCTTTTTAACAACAAATAATCCTGTATCTAATAATTTCCTTTAGTTGTGTTGATGACAGTAACAAGGAAATTGTCTTTGTATGAAGTCCAGTATCTCACGGAGCTGAACCAATACCACCTGCATCAAGAAAAAGATACATTGAAAATATTCTAACTTCTGTACCTGCAAGGCAGCGTGCAGACCCTGAGGAATCCTGATTTCCAGTCCTGGAGGGCTGGAAATTCACCTCTGTGCCATAGAAGGCAGAGCCCAAAGCTTTCAGCCCAGAGTAATGTACAGTCGCTAATGAGATGCACAGGGCTGCCTCCCAATGAAGTGTGGAGGGGACTGAAAAACAAGCACAAAAAATGTCAAAAGGCAAGGATGCACCATGGGAAAAGTTGTTATCGCTTTTGTGTCATTTTTAGCATAAATATTAACAATGTGAATTCACCAGCAGCAAAACAGAACATCACAAACCCTGACATTACATTCAGGGTGGAGGACTTTTAGCAGTATCCACCTCACATATCATCAGTGGAAATTTTTCCTTCCAATGCCTATATCCCCAAAGGAGCCCTTTGTTCTTGTTTTTTTTAATAAATGTGGAAGAGTAATTCTGTGTCTTTTAAATTATTTTATCATTTTAATATTGCTAAAACGATTAGCTTATTAAAGAATCTTGTATTAGAATGCAACAAAATTATTGTTCTTTCAAATCAAGAAATAAAAGCACTGTAAAATAAGACCAATTTGCATTACCATTTTTATGTATTAAGACCTTACTGCAAACTAGGAAGAATTCTGAATGCCCAATTAATTATTTTTTCTAAACTGAAAATAATATGCTGCTAAGGGAGACTTCAAGAGTCTGTTCAGTGTTATTGTTTAGTGTTACTGCTTAGTGTATGCGTAACAGAATTCCATCCATGCCCTAAAATTTTTCTCTCCTTCCAGCTCTGCTTCTCCAGTCTGTCCCCTTCATAACTATTTCCATAATTTCAGTTAGCACTTAGTCCTCTTGTTAGTTCCTTGGTTGTTTAGTCCCTCATGTAAAGGGCTCATGCAATGTTTTGCTGCCATTACTGAACTTTTACAGAGCCCCTGACTGCTCATTGTGGTTACTTTTCAGAGTGTTCTGAATTATCTTGCCAAAGCCTCAAAAGCTACCCAGTTATTTGTCATATAGACTGGTTAAGTGACTTGTTCTCTGGCCTGAATTGTGGTGTTTTGGCTTTGGGATGTTTTTTTTCTTTCTTTCCAAAGATCAGGCTATCAGCATTTTCTTTAAAAAAATCAGAACAGTACCTACCCAGCATGGCTTCTGTCCCTGCACACACAGCATAACAAAATGCTTTCACTTTTCTCACTTCTTGCTCTGAGAACTCTCCTGTGCGGTTCTTGGTGTACAATGAGTAATAATTTATTGAATGCATCTCTGCAACCACTTGGGCATTTTAATAGCTTCATAAGTTACCTAAAGGTAAGAAGAAATTACATTTCTTTCGCAACTAAATTTAACAGTATAAAAAACCGAAAAAAACCCCCAACCAAACAAAAAAAACCCAAAACCAAACAAAAAGCAACAACAACAACAAAATACAACAAAAACCCCAAAAACCCAAAACAAAACAACAAACGCCACCAAAAAAAGCCCCAGAAAAACAAAACAAAAACCAAACTGAACAAAAAAAAAAAAGAAGAAAATCAACCAAAAACCCTCCACCAAACACAGATGTAATTTAAAATCTTTTATCTTAAATTTATAGTTTTCAGTCTGTGGTCCAAGAAACACCAGCTGCTAATCTGTTATGTGGTGCTACTCCGTCCTCCATGTTCTCTCCCTGCTTCCACATGTAACAAGCTATTTTAAAAGACACCTATAAAAATCAGCTGCAAACAAAGCCTAGGAGCCAGAAATGTGTACTTTATCGTCTGATGTCGTTTTTAAAGGGAGGTACTGCAGAATCCTCTCCTAGAACTGTACTCTAGAGAAAGTGCAGATATACTGGCATAGGATCTCATTAACTGTAGCGTAATTATAAACCACAGGTATCAAAAAGATTGGGCATTATGTGAGGCTACAGAACAACATGGAAATTCACTTAGTCTGGAAAGGTCTCCAGGACAGCTCATGACAGGTCTTGACACCTTGATAGAAAGAATTCGGTACTTTAGACCAATTTTATAATACTCTTCCATTTGTTTATACAGGTGTCAATCCATTTAGTTATAAAGAAGTGTAAGATTATCCAGTTGTTTTTCTGTCTAAAGAAGCCACATGCCCTGAAAAAGTGCCAGCTTGTGCAAAATGCAGAGGACCATCTGCTCAACAACACAGGGTTTCAATTATGTTGGTACTCTGTTCTTTATCACCTCTCCAGCCAGACCCACAATTTAATTCAAGTTCTTCATCGATGCACTCAGCGGTCTTCATGAGACTGACCTTTGCCATTTTTAAGACACAGTAACACTCCAGAAGAATCAGCCAGTGGTCAGTAAATGGTAACAGATAGTTCACATAGCAAGAATGTATTAGTGGTGAAAAGGACTCAGCAGCCTATGAAGTTTACATATTCTGACTGGATCAAGGATGGCATAAATTTGTCAGAGATGTTATAACTCTATCTGTGATTTGAAAAAAAGGAACCTCTACTTTCCAAGAAACGTTAACCTAACAATTAGCACCTAGAAAGTGTTCTTTCATGTTCAAGCTGTAATTTCCTTTTTGCAGCTGTTTTCTCCCCATGGTCTCCCTATCCCCACAAATTTCTTATCATTCCCAAAAGAACACACAGCCCTATAACAATGACATTCACATGTATCAACCTTCATTTGTATATCCTTGTTTCCAAGTATTTCTGGTTTTATTGCACACAGAGAACTACAGTTCTCCAGTAGAAAAGGCCATGAGTTCAATAAATTGCATAAGTTATTTTTTGTGTTTTAAGTAAGCATAACTTATTTTCAAACCTCATACTCAGTCCTTCAGCTGCAGAGAATGTTAATGGGTTTATGCAGTGAAAATTCTTGTAGCTTATTTGCATTTTTTTGGCACCTGGAGAGAACACGAGATAGAGGAAAAGCATTTACTTCTTTGGAATTTACTTTTTTGGAAGTATTATTTGCTAGCTTTCCGTATAACAAGACTTTTCTGCGCTCTGAAAACACTGAGAAGCTATAGCAGCACAGAAAAGGTTAACAGAAAAGGGAGAGGTTTCTGTTGTGTATTATGACTTCACGTTAGAGGTTCCTGAATTCGCTATACAGCTTGGACAGAATGATTGCCAAAGCATCACTTACAACAAGCACCATGAAGACTGTTCTAAACCATGAACTTCAAACCAGTACCGAAAAAAAATTACAGCTAAGTATGGCACCAATTCCCTTCTGCTTAATATCAGGAAAAAGCCTTTCTGGTACTGCAGCTGTGGCGGGGCACAGGGTTTGAGCAAAGAGGTGACATTTGAGCACAGACCTCTGGTCCACATCTGCTTCTTCCCAGTTTCACTCTCCTTGTCTTTTCTGCTCTGCTGATGCTTCCACATGTCTTCTCTCACTCCACATTTGTCCTGAAGTAGAGACGTATTAAACATTGGAAGCGTCCTGCCAGCCCTGCTCAAAGAGAGCAGTTTGGTAGAGAAATTGTTTATGGGGTACTTCACAAAGTGATCATCAGCTGAGGGAAGTGGACAGGGAGGTTCTGATCTCTTCTCCCTGGGATTCATGACAGGACACATGGAAATGGCTCAGAGCTGTGGCAGGGGATGTTCAGACCTGATAGGAGGAAGCTTTTTTTACCAGGAGGGAGGTCAAGCACTGGAACAGACTATCTTGAGAGGTGTCTGATGCCCCAAGCCTCTCAGTGTCCTAGAGGCTTTTGGACAATGTCTTTAATGTGGCTTTAACTTTAGGTCAAGCCTGAAGGGGTCCAGGCGGTTGGACTAGATGGTTGTTTTACGTCCTCTCCAAATGAAATAATCCTCTTCTCTTCTCTTCTCTTCCTGAACCTTCCCGAACCTTCCCTCCTCTTCCCTTCTCTTGTCTCTTTTCTCTATTCTAATTCATCAACATACTGTTTGCATGGAGTTGCTCAGGTAATTTTTCTACCCAACTCAAGCGAATATGGTGGCTATTTATTGTGTAAGGTGTTGGAAAGTCTTTGGGAATAAAAATTAAATAAATCAGACCAAAAAAGCCTCTTCTCTGCTTGCTTGAGGTGACTAATTTGAGTAGAAGTGAGAAAAACATCATTTTCCCCATTATCAGCTCCACACAAGGTGGATAATGGGTTTGTTCTGGGCATATGCTGCCGCTTTTAATAAAAATTCTCTCAAAGAACTGTCTCACGCTGCTATTCAACTGCAAGAAATACTTATGATCATCCTCATTATTATTATTATTACACCACCAGCATTACCATCACAATTATCCGTCAAAACATCCGATAGCTCAATTGTAGAAGATCCCAAAGGACACGACGGAAAGAAAAATCCAATTTCCAATTATCGTGTTGGAGCTAAAATGCTCCCATTATGATCAGGCCTGCTCTACAACATCTGAGAGACTGAACCCTTGTGAGAGATGCTGTCAGATAAACACCGACACAGCTCTTCAAGGAAGATGACTCTCCCACGGAAATCTGCAATGTTTTTTAAATAAGAAAATGTAGCTCTTTCCCCTATTTTTTTGAAGTCTGTATCTGTTTTTAAAACAACTATTGGAAACAAAAGCTGTATTTAACATAACATTCTCATATATTAAACATTAGACATTAGGTGCATAAGTTTCTTCCTGTTTTCATCTTTTCCAAAATACAGATCAGACAACCTGTGTCTTTCTATCAATTTCGTACGGTGTTCTTTTTGTAGCTTTGGAGATATGTTTCCAAGTTTACACTTTAGTTTTTTTCTGTTTGAATTTTCTGTCATAATTTGTGTGAGGACAACAAAAAACAACAAAAACCACACAAAAAATTAAGGAGAGCGAATCTGAAAAATTTGCAGTCTGTGTTGCTATTGGTTCCATTACACACAATTCCCCAGGGCTAGGCACTAACCATCAAAGTGAGAATTTACAAAGAATACTGCATAGAATAAGACTTTGTAAGCTCTCATAGAGAGCCCAGAAAACAGTTAAGTACACTGAAATTGTGCTTCATAGTAGGAAATAGTTCTTGTAAATTATTGAAATGTTTTAAGAGTACAGTTATTCTGTCACTGTTTCAAATATTTTAACTTTACAGCATGAGCACTTCATTATCTCACTAATCACCCTTCCATCACTCATTAGTTCATAGTCACAGACTAACGTAATTTTCCTTATCCTTTAGAGTTCATACCAGGGAATGCATGCAGAAGAAAAGAATTCCCTCCATTTGTTTTCTGGCAGCAAATGTTCTTGGAAAACACAGCATGGTAGAGAAAATAATTTCATCTGGCACCACTAGAGCTAACCGCGGCATCCCAGCCGCTGGAATCATCTCGTACCTGAGTATGTCAAAAGACTAATTGCCTAATTTTGTACACTACTATAAATGGCAACTGGAACAAGCACTCAGAAGGACAAACTGGAAATAAAACTGTAATCTGTGGGAGGACTTGAAAAAGCAGCTTGGAGCTGAAACTGCTTGCGAGAAAGTACACAAGTGATGTGTCATCCTGTCAACCACATATTCACAAGTTTCTCCAACACAGATATAGTTTGTTTGAGCAACTGTAGACCACTTTGGTTACTGGACAGGCAGCATATCTATTCAGTGAAAGAAGCTTCTTGAACAGGCTGAGAAGGTGAAAAATCTGCAGCTATTTCCGGAGATCCACTCTCCAAGAACTGTGTAGGACTTGCTGGTTTTGAAGGGACCTGAGGCAATACCATTATTCTGAGCAACACTAGCAAGAACATATCATCCAGGAACTCAAGCTGTGCCTGTCATCACTTTGTTAACCTCAAGAAACAGTTTAGGAGCTGAATTGCCAACCAGCACATCCACCAGGAAAACGCTGTGAGAAGCACAGCCCCTGATGTGACGCAGCAGTAGAAAGCTGTTTAAGCCACTCTGGAGGCCAGACACAGCCCAGCCTTCTTCACTGAAAAGAAAATTTTTGTTACATTTGTCTAAACAGATGTGAGTCTTCCACAGTGAGCACCACCCACCACTGAGGCAGGCACACTTTCAAACGAAAACCCAGACCTTTGAACAGCCTGCAGGAGTTGAAGCATTTTATTTTTCCAGGAAAGCTGGTAGTTTCAACAGTACCGAACAGTTCCTGTTCTCTACTAGTGATGTAATCAAAGTGGTTTATCTGCCTTTGAAGCAATACCATGGAGTTTACATTTGATTGCATAGTAAGGACAGCTCAGGTGAGGCAGAGAAACCAAGGCTGTCCATTTCCTGGGACAAAAACAGATCCAGTATGCTGGGCAGACAGAGAGAGGAATGGTGAGAAAATCGCAAAAAAATTGCCGTCTTTAGTTGCTCATGAGGTGATACACTAAGTGTTTGGGAATGAAAAAAAATCTTCTCTACCTGTCTTGGTAGAGATTGGATTTATTGATACAAATTTATCAATATATCGCTGTAATAAAGCCATTAGAAATTCATAAATGCATAGCTACTGGTTCCTGCATCCTTTCAGCTGGGTTCACCTGGAATTGTAGTATTTTTTAGTAATTAATAAAAGCCTGGGGGAGACAACATGTGAGGCCCAACAGCTTAACTCAGTCAGTTTTTTCATCTGTGATTACAGGAACTATCCATCCCTTCCCTAACGCCCTTAGGACACACCATGGCAAAAATAACAGTGTTTGTAGACCTTCCTTTCCCTTCTGCTTTCCAAGCCGACGGAAGAGGGTTGATCGCACGCCGCGGCTCTGTTCTAGGAGCGGCTGTGCCGCCCCGCCGAGGGCTCCGCACCCCACCGCGGCACCCACCTGTGCCCGACCTCTGCCGTGTGCCCGCGGAGCACATTCCCGGGGGGAAAGCCGAGTTCGGTTTGGAACTCAAGGGTACCAAATCCCCCCGGGAAGCCCTCGCTGTCACATCCTTGGCAGCCCCCGCCGCGATTCCGCGCTCCGCGCCGGGATGCGCTCGTTCCCCGCCGGGATGCGCTCATTCCCCGCCGGGATGCGCTCATTCCCCGCCGGGATGCCTCATTCCCCTCCGGGATGCGCTCATTCCCCGCCGGGATGGCTCATTCCCCGCCGGGATGGCTCATTCCCCTCCGGGATGCGCTCATTCCCCGCCGGGATGGCTCATTCCCCGCCGGGATGGCTCATTCCCCTCCGGGATGCGCTCATTCCCCGCCGGGATGGCTCATTCCCCGCCGGGATGGCTCATTCCCCTCCGGGATGCGCTCATTCCCCGCCGGGATGGCTCATTCCCCGCCGGGATGGCTCATTCCCCTCCGGGATGCGCTCATTCCCCGCCGGGATGGCTCATTCCCCGCCGGGATGGCTCATTCCCCTCCGGGATGCGCTCATTCCCCGCCGGGATGGCTCATTCCCCGCCGGGATGGCTCATTCCCCTCCGGGATGCGCTCATTCCCCGCCGGGATGGCTCATTCCCCGCCGGGATGGCTCATTCCCCTCCGGGATGCGCTCATTCCCCGCCGGGATGGCTCATTCCCCGCCGGGATGGCTCATTCCCCTCCGGGATGCGCTCATTCCCCGCCGGGATGGCTCATTCCCCGCCGGGATGGCTCATTCCCCTCCGGGATGCGCTCATTCCCCGCCGGGATGGCTCATTCCCCGCCGGGATGGCTCATTCCCCTCCGGGATGCGCTCATTCCCCGCCGGGATGGCTCATTCCCCGCCGGGATGGCTCATTCCCCGCCGGGATGCGCTCATTCCCCGCCGGGATGGCTCATTCCCCGCCGGGATGGCTCATTCCCCGCCGGGATGCGCTCATTCCCCTCCGGGATGCGCTCATTCCCCGCCGGGATGGCTCATTCCCCGCCGGGATGGCTCATTCCCCGCCGGGATGCTCCCGCTGCCCGGGCGCTTATCAGGAGCCACAGGCGGCCCACGAAGAGCAGCGTGTCCCCAGACTACAGCTCCCAGCGTGGCCCGGGACTGCGGGCACTGCACCTCCCGCCGTGCCCGGGCAGGCACTGGCGCGTGTCCCTTGTGGCGGTGTCCCTTGTCACGGTGTCCCTTGTCGCGGTGGGTGACAGCGCAGCTCCAGCTGCGGGCGGTGAGGGTGGTGTGCTCGTGATGGCCGAGGCGTCTGTGCCTCCTTGGGACAGCAAATTTGTGTCCAGGAGCTGCTGATCAGTGGAAGTTGGAGATATTTTTGCGAGTATTTTTCGCGCTCTGAGGGAACCTTTGAAATCGCTCTCCTAATTTGTCCTTTCATTACTAATTATCCACTAATTTACCTTACTCATTTATAGCTGGGCCCTTCAGCTAATCTCTATCTTTTGCATTTCAACTGCTGAAAGGTGTTTTTCCTCCTTCAGCTGGTCGCTTTTCCTGTCTCTTTCAGTGCTGGCACGGCCACTGTGGTTTCCCAGCCCATTTAGGCAGTTTTGGCTGTGATGTTTCTAAGGCTCATTTGAGGCAAAATACTTAGATATACACCAAAACAGCGCATGGTTATTATCACAGAGTTCAAAAGTGTGAATGCCTCTTTGCTGTGCCATTAAATGCTTACATTTTTGGCTCCCAGGTTGTATCTGGAGGTGGGGTCTGCCTTAAATGCATGAAGGGGCCAGACACAGTGGCAGCAACACTTTTCTTACCACCCCTTCCCACATGGGAAAGGCTGGCAAGAAAAACCCTGATCCTCAGGAATCACTTGAGCACATGTCCAGTGCAAAATGCCTCTTGAACACAGTTCGGCGCTTGGCAATTCCTCTTTAAAAAGAAACTACATGCAGGGTGTCTTCCTAACTGATGTGCCTGTCCTGTAATGTCTCCCCACTATTTAAATTTATCTTAAACCTTAACAAAGCTTTCATTCTAGAGTGACTCTTTTGTATCATTTAACTGCTTGGAATATTGACTGAATCCAGTACAAGAGCTAAACCTAAGCAAATTTTAAACCATAGTATTTTATTTCCAGCGGTTCTTGGTGTGTCTGCATTTTGCAATTTTAAGCAGTATTTCTGTCTTTAAAATACTCTCTGTGCAATTATAGTAGGATATAAACAAAATGTTGAGTTAAGTATATGTCTTTATTTTAAGAAATTATTATATGACCTTTTCACTCAGCAGCCATTATGTCAAATAAGGAGGTGGGGAAAACATTAAACAGATAAGTGGAGATGTCATATGAAATAAAGAATATAAGGAATCCTCAAAGCACTACAAGGTAATTATTTTATTACTTGGAAAGTAATTTTTTTGGCATATTGTTTGTTGTGCCTACCCCTACAGCTGTATAGTAACACAGAGTTTGGAGTACCTTATTGACATACTGGTTTAAATTGATTTTCAGGTTTTGTTTTCGTAACTTCATTGCTCATTTACGTTAGTTGAGCACTGGTGATTTTTTTATTCCCCTTCCCTTTGCGTTTGTTTATAGGTGGTGATAAGAACATGAAGTGTAGAATGCTAGTGTTAAAAATCCATTTCTAATCTTGACCTCACAGAGGAGCTTTGATTGCTGAGCTTCAGGTATGATTACTGACAGAACAGTTCACATATGAAATATTTTATGGCAGGAAAAGCTGAAGTTACTAATTTTTTCCTAAAAATTGCTTAACTTCTACTATTACCTGATTGAATAGTTCACTAAACTGTAATGATAAAACTCAAGCCATAGATCTTTAAGACACATTTCATGCACTGTTTCACCTAAAATTGTGTATTTCTAGGCAGTCTTGATGCAAGACAAAAATATCTACAATTCTTGGTTATTTGTTAGCCTGGCAGCTGCTGGTTTAGAGCAACCTGATCAGGCCAGAGGAGAATATAAGAAGGCTATTGATCTTGAACCAAACCAGTTACTGTAAGTTATGGTCCAGATCCACTTTTTCTCTCCCTGAAAAGTATAAATATGGAATTGAATACAGGAACAAAGCAGAGTTGAGCCTTGGATTGTGTTTTCTTGAGGCCCTTAGTTCTGTGGTAGCTTTGGAGAAGCTGAGGTTTGTATTACTTTTGTGCCCACAGTGAACTTTAGTTTCAGTGTATTTAAGTTTGCATTTCTTGTTTAGATTAGATAGCAGTGAAGCTTACAAGGGAAAATATGAATTGAAACAAATACAGGTAATTTGTCCATGCTTGGAAATTTTTTTGCTTGTAGCTGAAGAGACACTTGACAGTGCTTCTCAACTTTAAATAGTTTATCTTGTTGATCTTATTTTATCTTATTTTTTCCACCTTCCAGCATGAAGTGGATTGTTACTGAATTTTGCTGTTGTTCCTTAGAGGCAATACATTTAAAATAGCTGTGTGCATGACAGCCTGTTGCAGTACATAGTTACCACATACTTGATGGCCCATTTGGAGATTTGTGACACAACAAGTTTGCATATTAAGTCTGTTTCTGATAGCAACAATCTCTATTTTTCTAAGGTTCTCAGTACTTCCAATATAAAGTACACTTTTTAAAGTTGTTGGTGCCTGATTTAAAGGTGCCTGATACTGAAATTCCTCTGTTTTGCATTTAGATTCTGGCTTTCTGTTGCCATACAAAACCGTGTGATGCTTGGATCTATAATATATACAAATTTCACATAGTTGTTGGTAATTAGCTCAGGAAACAAGGAAAGCTTCATGCTTAAAATAAAAGGACTCAGAAGGCTGTGCAGAAATATCAGTGTAGATTCTGCTCAATGATTAACACTGGACTTCATAGAAGGTAATAGAATAATTTTTGTAGACAGAATTTGTTCCCTTGACATGTAATTGTTAACACTAAAGCTAATGTTTCTTTTCTTTTCTTTTCTTTTCTTTTCTTTTCTTTTCTTTTCTTTTCTTTTCTTTTCTTTTCTTTTCTTTTCTTTTCTTTTCTTTTCTTTTCTTTTCTCTTTTCTTTTCTTTTCGTTTCTTTTCTTTTTTTTCTTTTTCTTTTTTTTTTTTTGGTAACGAGTTGATGATCCAATTCCTACGAGAAGTCCAACCATCCAACCAGACAGAGGTCAAAGGAGACTTAGCAAATCAAAAACTCTTGGAACTCTATGTAAGGAAAAGGATACTGAATACCAAAATTCACACTTAGGATTTCTAATTCAGTGGATGCCATTGCTGATAGAGATTAGGCATTATTTAATGAAAACCCTTGTCACAGTGGTGGTGAGTACTCTGTAGCTGTATAAGGTTTCTTGATCCTTTTGATAGGGCAAATACTGGAATAGTTGTACTTGAGGTTGGTCGTTAAGAGAATTCTATTATCCTCTGTCCTCTGACTAAACTCAGTGCTTTTAAGCATTTAGCTCTGTTAGTTCCTTGTCTGCATTAATTAGTAGGCTTGTTTTTCTCTGATTTAAGATCATAAAATATATATCATCCTGTTCATAGAGGTACATTTCTAAACAAATCTGGCTCTCAGTTTTCACTGTAATGAACTATAGTCTTCAATTTGTTTCCTTAACTGGAAAATTTTTCAGAAAGAAAAGTAAAATTGCTTAAAGTGATTTTTTCCTTTTTAGTCGGTTACAGCAGCACTGAGAAAAATTTTAGGGTTATCAGTGTTATTTTTTTGGCAGCTGAGCTCATTAATAATTATTTGTTAGAACTTGAAAGCCATTCTTGTATTTTTCGGAAAACTTAGCTTGTTTGTGTGGGATTTTCTTCCTCTTTTCTAGTGGTGACAAGCAGAAATGATGTGTGCAAGAATCTTGTGGAACCATATCATTAAGAAAAGAAATATTTAGAGGTAGGTTGAGTATTTTACTGTCTCTCTTCTAAGAAGAAATTTGCTTTCAATCAGAACATCCTACTTTTCATCACAAAATCACCGACTTTTTGTGCCATAGACCACTTAAGATTTCCTCACATACCACAACAAGGAAGAATTGATTTTAGCGACATTCCTTTCTTTGTCGGCAGGGCCTTGCAGAAATAACCAATTTACCACGAGGTGGAGCTGTTAAAATGCAGTTAACAAAAGTCCTCTTTTTTCAGCTCTGTTGATTTTTTCCCACACTGGAATTTCAGCAAGGGCTGCTGCCGTTCCTCTCTTTGTATTGGTAGCACTAGAGTTCCAGCAAGGCTTTCATTTTTGCTTCAGGGTTTATCCAAGGACTCTTTGGGTCTACTTTTGCTGTTGATTTCATCCAAGAGTGCGAGTCAGAATTTGTATTCTTGATTTTGCCTCCCTTGTTTACTGTCCCTTGGAAGGTGGACAGGTCCCACAGAATGCCCTGGCACTTGTTATTGCTTCAGCTGGAAAGCAGAGAAATATGGATTGTTACTCCAAATGTTACTCTGTTGTCCAGCCTAGTGTGGTAATGTTGGAAAACTTGCATAGGACCTCCAATTCTTGAAAGAGTGACAGTGTGGTTAATTTGTCCCTGTTGAGAGCTGGCTGAGACACACCAGAAACTCACACAGGAGGAAGGTGCAGAAAAGGCAGAGCTTCATCAGCTTCGGAAGATGATGATCTGGTTACAGAGAGACTGTACACAGAACCAGGTTAATAAAACTGAGAATTAATGTTTCTGACTCCTACTTGTCTAGGTACATCTATGGGTACAATGCTGCCAAACTTGAAATGGTGCCTTAAAAGTCATTAAAATCTTGTGGCTATTTGTCTCATTAAGGCTCATTCGTACTAAACATCTCCAGAAAACTGGGTGATTTGATCCTCTGACAAGAACAGAGCCTTGGGTGGAGTGAGGCACCAAAATCCAAGCAGTCATCCTGGAACTCTCTGTCAGCTGCCTCCTCCTAAGTCCTGCAGGAACCCAGGTTTGCATTGCAGCACTGCAGTGATGCATTGCTCTACCTCTGCATGGTATGAGAAACATCTTTCAGAGCGTTTGACAGTGTGGTGTAGTGGGTTGCGCTCCATCTGTATTTTCAGGAAGTCCAGGAAGATCTAGGATCTCTGACAGTTCCTTTGTTGCAGTAACTGGTGACACTCTGGCCTGCAGAGTTTCTGATCACCTGTAGACTGCAAGCGATGTGAACAATTGGAGTTTCAGGACTATGCCTTTTCAAGTTCTCTTGCTACCTGCAAAGAAATATTTGAAGTGTTTTTGAAACTTAATGACCCCTATGAAGCCTTGCTCTCCATAGGATGCGCTGATAGTGCAGTGGAGGGTGGGGTGTGCTGAAGTGTTTGCATTCAGATCTATAAATGTACTCCATAAAATGAAAGCACATGGTGGATTCTGGAGCTGGAATCCCAGAATTGAGGAGAGAGAGAAGTCGCTATCATTGCCAAGAAACAAAAAGCTGTACATACCTAAAAAGATTGCAAAAATATGCTCCTTTTAACTAGTGAGTGTTTTTCTGTGCTACATAAATGCTCAAGGCAGCAGTGCTGAGAGCTGAGCTTCATGCCAGTCAACCACAGCCTCTGTGCTGTCTCCCAGTGCTTACTTAGCACATCCCCTGGGGAGGGGAGGGAACAACAAGTCCTGGAAACCATTTCCAAGTAGCCAAAGGACAAGAAGGCCCTCAGGAATGTTCAGCATGGATCCACAAAGGAGAAATCCTGCTTAACCAGCCCACTAACCTTCTATGATGGGACAGCCAGGAGGGCAGGGGCTACTGTCTGCCTTGTCTTCACTAAAGCCTTCTAAAAGTCTCTCAGAGTACTCTCCTAGGCAAGCTGCTGATATGAGTGCTTTTCCCTTAATTCTGCGTAGTTCTCTTCCCATCCTTTGGCTGTTACAATCTCTAGAGAACTATTGGCTAGCAAAGGAGATATAATTCACCTTCATTCCCACTGGAAGTGTTGGAAGTGGTAACAATAACTGCCGTGATATTAAAGAATGCAGAAGTATTTTATTATTTAAGTTTATTTATTAGCTTTTATCCTCCCTTCTTGCTTTCTCTACAGCCTTCTCCTCTGTCATTCCCTTTTCTTGACAGTATTCAAGAACTACATCAAAAGAAATTGTACAAGATACATGACTCTTACAGAATTTGTCCTAGGTGATAGTGTTTAAAAATGTGATAATACAATCCTAGTCCAGAGTGTTGCTTCTAAAGGCAGCCTCTTTAGACAAGCTGGACTACCACAGGACTTTTTCAAATAACAAAAAACTAAGGGCTTCATTGCTAGATAAATAGTATGTGAATCCATGCCAGAATGGGGAGCAGGATCAACAAGAAGAAGATGCTTTTTCTAGATATTATTTTGTAGATATGAGAAGAACCATTCTGACGTGAAGGGATAATAAATAAGAAAGAAGGTTCAGAGGTAGGAAAAGATATGTCTGTTGGACTGAGAATAAAACAGATTCACAATAACTATTGATCAATTGAATAGCAATACTTCTTTATGTAGAAATTACAAATAGATTGCAGTTGCAGGTGGGAAAAG
The DNA here is from genome assembly GCA_013397895.1 of Origma solitaria. Lineage (NCBI taxonomy): Eukaryota > Metazoa > Chordata > Aves > Passeriformes > Acanthizidae > Origma > Origma solitaria. Next base: position 75,154 of record VZRL01000634.1, read on the forward strand.
TCCTTCAGGAATTCTTTTTTGACATGGAAGAATAGTAATTCTTAAAAATGACTTCTTCTTCTTATTCATAGAAGAAAACATTTTCCACTGAATGCATAACTTGTGTATGTGTTTTCAGTAATGGTGTGGCACCTTGGATGAGGGATATTGACACAGAGCCACAGATGCATAATGCAGGTGAGCAAGGACTCCTGAACAGCATTGAAATCTAGACATTTAAAACAAGAAATGGTATTTTCTTTTTTCTCCTAAAGCTGTGTGCATGCAGGGGCAGGCGTCTCACTTTGACATCACCTGCTGATGGAAGATGGCATCACCCAGGGCTGGAATGTAACACCATGTCCCTCACTGCTCCTCTCCCTGGCTTTAAAATCAATATTCTGCTCTCACGAGCCTGCAGCCTTAGCTCCATCATTTCCTAAGTTGCTGAGGAGTTATTTGTGGCAGGGCCCGTGAACAAGAAGAGCCAGGGATTCTTCCTAGCAGTGCCTTGCAGCCTGATCCATGTGAACACACCCAGGTCACTCCCTGAATGTCGGCCACCCTTCAGCCCGAGCTGTCAGCGCCACGGCTGCAGGAAGAGATAAACTAGCAGCCCTAAGGATGTTCTGTCTGGCTGCACTCAGTCACTTAAACGGGTTTGGAATCAGAGCTGCCTCGGGAGCAGTAGGAGAGCAAGCCAGCACCCAGTTTCACACTGGACATATTTCCATTGCCTGAGTTTTTCCCCTTGCTCATCTTCCTTTGCTTGGCGATGAAGCCACTGGCAGAGGGCTCTGCACCTTGGAAAACGAGGGTGGCGATAAGGCTGCAGCACCCGCCAGCATCACCCTGCAGCTGACCACATCCCTGGCCTGTTATCTCTGTCCTTGGGCTGTTCTGGGGTAAAGATGTGGGTTTGGGCTGCTTGCTTTGGCCTTTCTGCCCCTGCCATCCTCCCCTTTTCCAATTCAAAGTCCCCAAGAGCTGTGCTGGTGTTTATCTGACAGCATCTCTCACAAGGGTTCAGTCTCTCAGATGTTGTAGAGCAGGCCTGATCATAATGGGAGCATTTTAGCTCCAACACGATAATTGGAAATTGGATTTTTCTTTCCGTCGTGTCCTTTGGGATCTTCTACAATTGAGCTATCGGATGTTTTGACGGATAATTGTGATGGTAATGCTGGTGGTGTAATAATAATAATAATGAGGATGATCATAAGTATTTCTTGCAGTTGAATAGCAGCGTGAGACAGTTCTTTGAGAGAATTTTTATTAAAAGCGGCAGCATATGCCCAGAACAAACCCATTATCCACCTTGTGTGGAGCTGATAATGGGGAAAATGATGTTTTTCTCACTTCTACTCAAATTAGTCACCTCAAGCAAGCAGAGAAGAGGTTTATTTTAGGTCTGATTTACTTAATTTTTTTTCCCAAAAACTTTGCCACACTTTACACAATTAACAGCCGCCATATTCCCTTAAGTTTGGGACACCATCAACCTTTATTTCACACCCACAGAGATCCTATGGGGCAAATCTCATGGTCACACAAAGAAATCCATTGGTTGCTTGTCCTGGCATTCAAGGCTTCCTTCAGCCACATCTGTTCTAACACCACCTTAAAGGTTCTGCCAAACACCTGTGGCTGGAGGGCTGTGAAGGAAAACTTGTGCTCCCACAGCCTGCAGTGTAAAAGGGGGAAGCAAAGGCACAGGATGGAGATGTGAGAACAAATTTGTTATTTTCTGGGTGATTTCTGCCTATCATCACAGCAACCAAGTTGTGCCTGTTTGTCACTTACCCTCTCCATGCTCAACCTAACTTTCTCCAGCAGGAAAACGCACGACCAGGTGAAACACTAACACCCAACTTCGATTGCTACCTCCAGACAAACTGTCTGCTGCTAAATTAGAATAAAGACACTAGAGAACAGAATAGAATAGAATAGAATAGAATAGAATAGAATAGAATAGAATAGAATAGAATAGAATAGAATAGAATAGAATAGAACTGAATAGGATTATTTCATTTGGAGAGGACATAAAACAACCATCTAGTCCAACCCTCTGAACCCGTTCAGGCTTGACCTAAAGTTAAAGCCACATTAAAGACATTGTCCAAAAGCCTATTCTAGGACACTGAGAGGCTTGGGGCATCAGACACCTCTCAAGATAGTCTGTTCCAGTGCTTGACCTCCCTCCTGGTAAAAAAAAGCTTCCTCCTATCAGGTCTGAACATCCCCTGCCACAGCTCTGAGCCATTTCCATGTGTCCTGTCATGAATCCCAGGGAGAAGAGATCAGAACCTCCCTGTCCACTTCCCTCAGCTGATGATCACTTTGTGAAGTACCCCATAAACAATTTCTCTACCAAACTGCTCTCTTTGAGCAGGGCTGGCAGGACGCTTCCAATGTTTAGTACGTCTCTACTTCAGGACAAATGTGGAGTGAGAGAAGACATGTGGGAGCATCAGCAGAGCAGAAAAGACAAGGAGAGTGAAACTGGGAAGGAGCAGATGTGGACCAGAGGTCTGTGCTCAAATGTCACCTCTTTGCTCAAACCCTGTGCCTTCATTTTCTCTGAAAGCCCCACAGTTGCAGTACCAGGAAGGCTTTGGTAGGGAAATGTCATGTTCTAGGCAGAATTGTCTTAGCAGTAGCTGGGAGGGAAAGTACAATGCTGTCTGGGTGGGTTGGGTTTTGCTCTTTTTCGCCCCCAGGCTGAATTTGTGTAGAAACTGCAGTGCCAACAGCCCATGCTGTCTGCTCTGTCCAGGGCCTTTCTGTTTCTGGGTGGGAGAGCTCCATTTTTTGGGAGGGATATACTTTTCATGGCATTTCAAGTAAAACAAAGCATGAAAAACCCAAACAAAAACAAACAAAAAAGCACCCAAAAAAAAAAATTAAAAAAAATTTAAAAAGAGAAAAAAAATAAAAAGAAAAAAATAAAAAGAAGAAACCAAATACAGCCACCCCCACAAAGGAGCTAGTCCCTCCTTGGAGCAAGCAGGATCCAGTCCTGCCATCAGAGTGATCTCCCCTCAGCCCCCCTGGTTCGTCAGCCTCTCTCCTGTCTTATCACCACAGCTGGAGACTCATGGCCACATCAGCATGTTACATGCTTGTGTCTGCTCAACCTTTTGCCAGGCTTTATCAGGCTCCACAGCAAAATTCTCCATCTTCTCGGCAGCCCATCCTCTCCTTCCATGCAATGCTTGCAGGGCAGCTCAAAAAAGGCAGACATTGCTTAGGGAGACTCCTGAGCATCACTAGGGTGCCATTTTTTATCTGCTTTCAGCCTTTTCTGCTTCTCTTACTCCACTTTAACCCCATCTGTAAAGAAGAGAGAGGAGCATAACAAACCCAGTGAAGAAGTTCACTGAAATGCTGAGTTTTTGCTTGCTAAGCTTCCAAGCTGCAATGGGTGCATCTTGGTACTTTAGTCTGCTCTTTCTAATCAATGTGATAGTATCCAAAATGCACAAAAATGTACTTTAAAAACAAAAGCCTAAAAGTCAGCAGGGTCCTGTAGAAACAAATGAAAATCAGTCAACCAAGAACAAACTGATTGGAGCTGTGTCTGAGTGCTACGTCTCTTTGATGGAAATCACTAGACCTTGCATGTCAAGGGATTTGTCAATTGCTGCTTCACTGCTGTCATAAGTCAAAGAGGATGCTGAAAATTTGACAGCTCCTGCTCTTTCAAGGAAGCTCAAGGATTTTGTGTCCCTGCCTTCCAATAAAAGGAGGCAAATGAAGAGAAATCTGGAAAGCTTAACCCTGAAAAACCTCCATCTTGGTATTTGGAACACGAGTGCTGGAAAGAGAGGTGTGGTGTTGTGAAAGACTCTGTGGTTAAAGTTGGGGTCATTTTAAGTACTTGAATGCACTGAAGGACTTTTCCCATGTCATTTGAATGTTGGGAAGTCCAGTGTTCGTTGATTCCATTAAAACGTGAAAGGTATGCAAGCAATCACTGCTCAGTGTGTACCCACATATCTTTTTTCAAAACAGGTGTTATAATTTGACTCCAAAAAAGTATTGCTGAACATACTCTTTGCTTCTTTCTCAAATGTACACATAAGCAAATGAAAAAGAGCATTTTGCATTTCATGGGAGTGGCACTTTTCTCCAGATTAGAGTATAAATTAATCTCCACAGTAATAAATAAATAAAATTTGTTTAGATACAGTTTTCATGCACTGATTTTCAATTCCTTGACACAGCTAGAGTTTAGGAGTTACTGTCATGGTTCGGCATAAGGAAGGATGTTCAGGTACTTATTTTTCACTTTTGTGACCCATTTTCTAGGATATTAGCCCAAAGTATTAAGAAGCCTCTGTAATTTTGCTATCTCAGCACCTTCATTTCTTCATTGTAACACCCTCAATACTGCCAGCATCCAAATGAGTTGTTGTTAAGCACTGCAAAAATCGTATCACAGATGGTTTGAAACAAGAATTTGATAATAGAAGTAAAAATAGTTAATCATCTCTGGAGTATCCTTGGGGAGCTTGCATTTGGGGGGTGTTTCTGCATTCCTAGATCGCTTCAAATGCCTACTGCCTTCAGGGAAGATAGAGAAGAAAAGCAGGGTAAGTCTCTAGGAGAATTTGGCATGACTGCCTAACGCAGAGGAGTCCTCTCTGACAGGTGTGAGGCTCCCTAAGAAATTCTGCCAGGTGCACACACCCAGACACACAGGGGATACCTCACACATTCCCACCTCGCAGCCTCCCCCAAAAGGAAGGTGCGGTACACACCCAGCACTGTGCTTTGAGTGAAGCGACCTTCCCTGCCACTCACGCTTCTGTCTTGGTTATGTAAATTTCAACTGTTTTTATCTCAAATGGTTTTATAAGTAGGGAGAATTTGAATAAAAGAGTGAATGGTGCCGGGAAGCCAGGAGTTTAAACCAAAACTTACCACTTGACATAAAAGGCCAGTGGGGAGAGAGGAGAGGTGATTTCCAGCTCTGTTTCTTTACAACATTCTCCCCTTGGGACACAGATAAATACACGTGTCTGCTTAGATAAATAATATGCGATCATTAGACTAAGCAGAGAGGAAAGTCAATAAAGCAGGAAACCAAATGGAATGCAATGAGCAAAGTAGATACAGGAAAACTGAGGCACGGCAACCCAGATGTGTTTTGATCAGATGTCTCCAAATAAAAAATGGTTCTAACCCCAAATTAAAAAAAAAAAAAAAAAAAATCTATTTTTCAATTATTCATTTTCAGAAAAAATATTCTATTTCCATAAGCCTTTCATTACTATGTGATTACACAGGGAGATCTTGACCAAGGTACCACTGTCCTAAGTAAGCAATTTTTCAAGGCCCTCAGCTGATGATGGTGAGATTCCTGGGAACCAAGTACCTGGTTTTTTTTAAAGCTACAGTCACAAGTATAGTTAGCAGCACAAGCATCGAGCAGCTGACACATCTGTTCATGGCAGAATTTGATGCCAGCCCTCCTGATTTCAATCAGTTTCAGGGCCAGTCAGGTGGCAATGACTGTTTGACTTCTAGAAAATACAGTAGAAGCAAGCAAATAAAGCAAAATGATGACCAGACTGTCCACAGTGCCCAGATTGTCATCTCTCTGATTAAAGGCCGTGTATCTGTTGTAGATATTCCCATTGCCAAGCACTGAAATGTGATGCTGTGTCAATAACATGGTCGTGAGAAAAAAAGAGCAAAGAGCAGCTCTTCATTGCAGAGCCCTGCCACTCTCTGTGACCCTACAAGGTTTATACTGGCCAGCTACAACAGCAAAGCAGAAACTGTGGTTTATCTCATCTTTTGCTTCTTTGGGCCTTGGTAAATGCTTCTGCCAGAGAAATTCTGCTGGAGCTAACAGCCTGAAAATAAACAAGGTTCATCTCTGCATGGAGTGAAGAATCCAAGCCTGTGCCAGTGGTATATCCTCCAGGGACAATTTTTGCTACCACAGTGATGTAACTATGTCAGTGAAATGAAGATGTCTTTGGTGTCAATGGACATCAAGCTGGGTCTGGGAAGGCAAATGACCCAAGAAGATGAAATCTCTGCCCAGCTCACCTGGGATTGAACATGCAGTGCATTCCTCAGGTGTTACCATGAGACTCAGCACAGCCCTCCAATACCATGTCTCTCCCTGGAAAAGTCACTTTCCAATTGTAATGTGTCCATTGCAACTTGAGATACATAAAGTTTCTTTTTGTTTTTTTTATCAAGGTACAGTACCTGACCTATATACAAAAGCAAGCCTAAGGAGTCAAAGAAATACCCCAAACTATTAATCCGCACTGCTGGAATGAAAAGCGTGTGCTATGAGATGTGCAAATGTGTGAAGGGATTTTAATGATTTAAATGAAGAAAACGTTTTGCATTGGAAGGAGTCCATTCTAATTCTGCCATTTCACTAAATACAATTATAGATATTCAAAGCAAGTGTCTAATTAAGGCATTTCCCAGACTTAGTTTTACTGATTCCTGTGCAATCAAGTTCACAACAGAGTTGCTTAAATTAGTCAGAGTTATTAAACATTTCTTTTAATATTTCTACAGATATTTCAAATATCATTGACTGAGTAATCTTTGCTTCCTGATCTAAAAATTAAGCACACCTTGCTGGCACATACACCTGGGTACTGGGTTTGACTGTGATAGAACTAATTTTGTTCAGAGTGGGTGATATGGGGCCTTGTTTTGGATTTGTGCTGTACACAGGCTTTGTAAGACAGAGCTGCAGAACTTGCACAGAGTCAAGACTTTTTCTCTTTTTCTTACCTCCCCCGCAGTGAGTAAACTCCATCAGCGGCAGGTTATTCATGGGGTTATACCAGAGGAGCTCAAACTGTGCGTGGCTTTACCTATTGAACTGTCTTTATCTCAACCCACAAGTTTTCCCACTTTTACCCTTCCAACTCCCTCTCCCATCCCAGTGGGAGAGGAGTGGGCAAGAGGCTGCATGGGGCTGAGCTGCCGGCTGGGGTTCAACCACAACAGCTACCAAAAAGATCCTTCATCACACTGATTCTGTTTCCACTACATTTCTTTTTCTTGGGGCAGAATGATGAAGATTCTCAAAAACCCCAAGCCTCTCAAAATTTATTGAAATACATACTTCTTTTCCAATCTAAGTTCTGACTGAAGTGTTTAGCCAAATAACCTTCATCCAACGAAAAAACCTCTCACCCATCTTCAAATTTTTCCTGTCTTAGTGGAGGTATGTGGTATCAGATTTTAGCAGTCTAGAATTCAAACCTGATATTGAGTATGAAATTCACATGTCAGGTGCTTCCACAGCTTTGCAGTTCAAATAAATTCCTGTTTCTTCTTACAAATTCACTTTCTAGATCCCACTCAGCTCTTGTAAATCTCTCCCGTTATAATACCTGGAATTTATCATGCTTCACATCACCTTTCATCACCAATCTGTATTTTTGATGAACATTATGTTTACATTTGTTTTAGTTATGAAGAGACTGAAGCAAGGAAAAATGAAATTACGCTAGGAAAAACAGCAACAGCTAAATGAGAAATGGAACTCCTAGCCCTAATGCAATCTCCTGATCTTTTTGTTGTAGCCAGGATTCCTAGAGGACTGAGGAATTATGCTAAAGACTACGTGGAGCAAGTTTACAGAAGTTCAAAAGGCAAATTAACAACTATAGCGAGAATAAGTTCCACTCCCTTTGTGTTCTTTCAGTATGAACAGTTTTTTTGCTGAAGAAACCTTTCGAACACAAAGTACTGCAGACTTGGGACGGCCTCTCACTCTAAATATCCTTTTGCTCTTTCATGCTCCCTGGAAAGATTTATAGGTTGCTGTCAGACATCAGTAGAGCAGCACTTGAGAGTAGTGTTGCCGTTTGTAAGCTATTGTAAGTTCTTTTGTGGAGAAGTGGATTAATCTATTCTCATCATTAAAGCAAGTTTGTGCACCATCTTCCTGCCCTGCACAGACCACACAACAATCACACACCTGGCTGTTTTCTCACTGGAGAAAGGACTGTGTATGCCTTTCTATCCAAAAACATAAGACTGAACTTACTTAAAGTATAAGCAGAGTTTGGAGAGGCAATGTTAGGACATCCTTTGGAATGCTGCCATTTGATGTGGATTAAGAGTCTGAATCCGTCACACAGGACGCACCCTCCACTCAGCACACAGCTGATGTTAGGAGCCTGAGATTCCCGCCAGCCTCTTCCCTCAAAAGCCTGGTCCTGTCCCCTGGATCTCTTCCCACAGACACAGGGGTGCTATTGAGTGTCCCAAGGCCACCTCTGCTGCAGGCTGAGCCAGCCCCAAACCCTGCCACAATGCCCTAGCGCAGGAATGGTGTTGAGACTGAGCTGAAAGCTTTGCCTCTGTGCAAGGACATTGCTCTGTTGCACAGCTGAGGAGACAGTAAACTGCATCTGCTAAATGTGAGCCATTGATGGGACAGGTATGTTTTGCATTTCTGAGGTGAAAAATTGTAGTTTGGGTATGGTGTGGGTTTTTGTTCCAGGTTTTTTTGGTTGGTTGGTTGGTTTTTTGTGGTGTTTTGGGATTTTTGTTTTGTTTTGTTTTTTTGTTGTGGGGTTTTTGTTGTTGTTGGTGGTGGTGGTTGTTTGCTTTGTTTTTTCCCCTGTGGGATGACTCAGGCAGTCTAATTTTCTGACAGCAGCTATTGAAGTGCAAGTAGGGTTTTTTTTTAACTTTAGGGATAAAGATATTTCCAGATATTTTCACTTCTGGAAAACAAGGAAGGCAGTTTCAATGTGAGCTGCTTTAGAGGTTTCCATCTCTTCCTTCCAACCATTTTTTCTTTCATTGCCTTCTTTCCCTCCCCTTTTCCTTCCCTCCTGTCAGACCAGAGTAATAATGGCATCACAAGTGCTTAGAGTCCCATCCCAGCCGCTTAGAGTTAACTGGGAAGGTAGCTGGCCCAGTTGATAGGTGTGAGTCCATGATGAAGTCAGTGGTGTTTGGTCAGGTTTTCCCTTTTTTTGTACAAAGAATGAATTTTCACATTTCTGTTCTACTCTATTCTATTCTACTCTACTCTACTCTACTCCACTCTACTCTACTCTACTCTATTTTATTCTTCCAACACAGAACAGTCACCAAAAAGAGGGATATTTTCCGAAGAACTTAACTGAATAAATGCACTATTTAAACAGATTAAACTTCTCACCATCAAAATCTCTTTTGCTTGGTAATAAATTAATTGTCCCCAGTTCAAATTTATTTTGCCTTTTATGGTGATTAGTAAGTGATTGTCTTGAGCCATTTCCCCTTGTTTTCTCCCCCAGTCCTGTTGAGAGGAGGTGTCAGAGAGCAGCTGGATGGGCACCAGGAAGGCAGGTTAAAGAGGTTAACCCTCCACAGAACACTTCTACCAGGAGCCCTGCATTTATTTTTAGATATAAGAATACTGACTAGTTGAACATCACACCATGTTAAGTGTGGTCACACAACTTGTGATCCTCATGTAAAAACAGTGTTTCCTGCTAGAGAGAATCATGAATATCATGGGTGGTTTGGGTTTTGTTTTGCTTTATGACTTCAAAGCTCAGTGTCTTTCTAAAACAGATGTGTAGATGAGAAACATCCTCCTTCAGGAGAAAATACTGAATGCATGGATACATAGATGAATCCTATATACACATTTAATTCTTTGTTCTCTGACTGCCAGGTGAGCCCAGGCATGTGCCCGGATGTGCTGCTCACTCCAAGAGATGTCTCACAGCCCAAGGAGTCTGCCAGGCTGCTGAGGACACAGCTGATGGTTGATGTTAGCAAGCACCAGAGCCTGAAGTCACTCTTCTGCGCCTCCTGCCCTCCACTTTCTGAATTTGCAAAGCATAATTTTGGCACAGTCAGCTGTGATTCCCATGGGAGTTTGCTGCCTGTGGCCTCTTTTTTGAGAAAACATCCCCCCACATCAAAATTATATCTCGTACTCTGAAGGCAGCTTTTATTCTGAAACGACCAGGTGTAGTTCTGAAAACAATTTTCTCCTATCCTGGAATCCACTGCCACCGAACAGTGAAACCTACAGGTTATGCAGCCTGGCTTTTAAAGCCTGGATGAAAATAAACACCAGAGTGCTTTGAAGGCATTTAAAGCTGGCACTTCCCTTCCCTGCTTGAGTGTCCATAGAATGAAATCTGTGCTTATGTTACTTGTATCAGCTGGATTTCTTCACAAGTTCTGAAACTGCTTGTTACAGGCGATTTTAGTATGGTGCATTAAAAAAAAGTTATGGGAAACCTAAAGAAAATACTCATTATTTTAAAAATTTTCTATATCTTGCCCTAGTCAGCTATAGGGATATATTTTCAGGTTGTCTTTTATGCAGTATTTGGGCCTTGAAGTGAATATTTTTAATTTAATATTATTATTAATTTGATACATCCACTATTTCTGAACAAAAAGCCCTAATGTAAGACAGCAAGTGAGCACAAAATCAAACAGCATCTCACCTCAGTAAATGGATGGTTGCACATTTACTTAAGTAGCTTCTGATTCCAAGGTGTTTATCACAGGAGAGGTAAAATAAAGCCCAAAGAGTATAAATAAATATAAATACTTCCTTCACTGCTAGATATGCAAATGGTAAAACTCAGCTGTGAGTTCTGCCTGTCTATCCTGTCTATCTTCTGATTCACAAATCATTTCCCTCCCCGTTCAGACCATCTTACAGGTAGGTGCAGACAGTGTTATATGTGTTTTGAGGTTAAAGACAACAGAAAGGAGCTACTCTTCATTTATGCAAAAATTATATCCTTTCTTTTCAAGTGACCTGAAGGGGTCTGTCTGCAACTCTTGGCAGAAAACAACTAAATATGCTCAGGACAGATATTGCTTAAATTCCTCTTCAAAACCTGGTAATTTCTCATCTGTCAATAGATGGCAAAGATAGATAGAAATAGATTTTAGATTCTGAAAGGGGTCGAAAGGTGAGAAATGTCCTGCAAAACTTGCAGTGAGTTCAAGCATTTGCTAAAAGTGTTAAACAGTCTGTTCAAGAGCACTCACCTGTGATTTCTTTTTTTAAGGGAAAGATCCATTTCTTCTTGGGTGATCCAGAAAGCTGAAGTAACATCTATTTTTATTGTGCATTGTGACAGCAAATTCACTGTGTACATGACTGTAGAAAGATAATGAATTCATAATTGTTGCTCTTTTTTACATGACTCTTCTCCAGACACCTTAGCTCCTGCATATAGAGTCAGTGTCACTAAATGTGTATTTACAATAACATCTTGCGTCAGCTTCTGGAGAAATTTATGCTGGACAAAGCAGGAAGAGAACTGGAGGAATAACAGCAATAAGCCAATGCATATTCTGACCCATTGTTTGACAATTTCCTCCCCACTTTTGAATGCCTTTTGGAGAGAAAATAATGCCTTTTGGCCGTATTCTCAGCGGCTTAATAGCACTGCAGAGTGTTAACTGGGTTATGTGTCTTTTGCAAACTGAGATACCAATATATTAAAAGACAAAAAAAGAGTTTCTTCTGAACAAACTCTTGCCCACTGTTAGATGGACACCCAAAGTACAGAAGAGAGCCCAATGTAAGTTATTTTATAAATATTATTATTTTCTGATTTTTTACTAGTATGTAGGAAGAAAATTAAAATCTAGATAAAATTGTGCAGGTAAATTAGAGGCCTAACTAATTGAAAAAATAAGCTGTATTAATCACCAAAAAGAATTCAGGAAGCCTGGATATGAAACACGACACAGAAATCAAAGGTGTGCCTTATTGCCAGTTGAAAATTACAGGCTTTGAAGGATTTGGCATCTGAAAGTCTGCATGCACTCAGGTATTGATGCATGAGACACACAGACATGGGCTAGTGGCTTTTTTGTCCTCAGAGATCAGGATAAGACACATCTCTTTGTGTGAAAATAAACATGCCAGTAGAAAAATCTAGAAATCGAGACAACAGATAGGACAAAGATGGACAGTAAAAACATGAAGGGATGAAAAGCTTCTGACATCTGACAGAAGAATGGTACCTTATTCCAGATGCAAATAAATCAGTCATTGAAGGACTGCTTTTGGAGTCCACAGGTGACAGAAAATTTTGAAGAGATACAAGGACCTCTGACAGTGTCACAGAGACCAAACAGAGGGTTGAGTCAAAAAATCTAGAGGTCTTTAAAATCCATGCAGTTGTAGCATTCAGGGACATGATTTAACGTCAGGCTTGGCGGTGCTGGGTTAACAGTTGGACTCGATGGAACTAAGGGCCTTTTCCAACCTAAATGAGTCTGTGATCCAATGGCTCTGTAAACACAGTGTGTTTCCAGGCTAGACTTTGGTGGCTCTACCAAACCCCACATGGGATGGATGCTGCATTCCCACCCTTGCACAATGCCCTTGTCAGAGGACAGCAGGATTACAGGGGAAGATGAGGGAGGGAAAGTGTCTGAGCCCAATCCTCTCTGCTGTACCTGTGCCTGGGTCAAAGCACCCCAGGAACTGCCCTGAGCCACAGCTGTCGGAGCTGAGCTGCTGTCACTAACGGGAAACCCTAAGCCAGGTATTTATTAGCTTTTGAGGGCCTCACATTCAGCTTCTGCAGCCTTGCTGCATGCAAAATACCTGTACATTGATAACCAACTTGTGCCCTAATATACTTAAAAATCTGCTGACATCAGCCACAGAGATATGTGAGTACCTGTATGTATGGCCTGGAAGACCTGAGACTTGGAAACTCTCTTCCAAATATTACCCCATGTGGCTCTCCACCCTAAAAGGGAAGGCAGAAGGGCAGCTTTCACTTTTCCGTTTTCTCTACTTTCTTGAGAGCACTGTGCATGTCTATTACAGTGTGCCTGAGCTTTTGTAATTATGCCAATAGTCTGAAAATTGAAAATAGAAAAGTACTGCTCTCCCCTAACTGTGCTCTAATACCTGTTATTAGCAAAGAACATAATCTTCTGAGTCCCTCAGATAGAGATTTAAAAAAACTTGCAGTTTGCTAAAGAGCTTATCAGAGGTAATTAAAGCCTGGCTGAGCATACTTGCTTTTAAGAGACCCAGAAGGGCTTGCTCCATTTTTATGAAACAGAGATGCTGCCTCAGCACAAATCCCCTCCTGATCAATGGCTTTTGAGAGAAATCTATTAAACAGCCCTTCTCGGAATGGTGGAGACAGCATATCTTGAAATGTTGGACTACTGCAATTTCCTATTAATTCTGTAAAAGATATTTTGTGAATAAGCAAGGAAGGAGATGAAATATACAGGACGTATAGCTGTTCCTAATTAAAAGGAAAACAGACCAAGGGGAAAGGTCAGGCAGGAACTGATCAGCATCCTTGGCCTTTTGAAAGATAATTTTGCAGTATTTCAGTTGCACAGATGATTTTGCGGTGTGGGAAAAGGAGGATATTAATGATTCTCATAGCCCATTCATGTTTGCAGTAGTTGTTTTCCTTTTTAACGTCTGTGGGTGTCACCCTTCTCTGTAATCCAAGCAGACTGCATCTTACCTCTGAGATTTCGATGCCTGCTGCTGTCTATCATGCCTTCTCAATGTCTTGTCTAACTCATTACAGATTACGCTGCCAATACCACCTGGAAAACTTGGCAGCTTCAGCCCTGGGTTTATTCATGCCGGAATCTCCTTGCGCAGTGGGCTCTGCATTCAGCATGGTGGAGTCTCATCCCTTTCAGGGGTGCCACACTCATGCGACTCCTGCAGTATTTGTCATAGTGCCAAAATTTAGCCCCAGACAGAGAGTTAGTGCCAGAAATCATTGCAGCACTGGAGTTATCTCAGGCTGCTTTGCCACACTGATGCTTTGAAAGTATTTATAGTGCTGAGTAAAAGGAAGAGAGATGATATTTTCCCCCACTGTTAGCCTGAAGTGTGTCATCTGGGTAGAACAGAGGAGAGCTTGGATAGTGATGGTTAGTGAGGAGGACCACAACAGTCACATCCAAAATTTCCAGGTGTTTCATTTGTGCGCCAGTAGGATCTTTTTTAGTGTGACTGCACGAAGGTAACAAAGCCGTAAACCATCTGTATTTAATTAATTTAGCAATAAATAAACATACAGGACTTGGAAGATCTAAGTGGTATAATTGCTCAGCTCCTGTGAAGGGTGAGTAATTAATTGTGCTATAATTATTATCAAACCGCACTGAGCAGAGAGATTGCTTTTTTTCCTTTGAACTGTCTCCTTCCCTCTAAGTCTGTATTTCAATGAAGGTCTTTTATTGTTTAATGTATCTGTCATCATCTGGTGTCAAGATAACATCAGGCAGATGCAAGCATTCTCATTTTATTAGTGTATTATTTTCCTTTTGCTTGCCTCCAGAAAGATGTTTTAATTGCTAAGGATAAGGACAAATCCACAAATCTAGAGGCTGAAGGGGAATGAAAACAATGTCAATATTTGCATGACCGAGAAGACAATCTGTCTGTTCATATAGTTCTATAACTCCTTATCATTTATGATTGGAAAAAACTGACAACAGTAAGCGAAGAAGGTGCCAGGGGAGAGGGGGAGGTTTGTGAAGGACTACACAACCTCTGTGTTGAGGGCATTCCGAAGAACTAACAGCAGGGAAGGTGTAAACCAGGTGCCAAACATTAATCTTGTTGCTGCCAGCTCCACCTCCGATTTCTGAGGACAGGAGAGGTCTGGGTCACACTGCTGAGCACCATGGACACTCTGATGATGTCTGATCCCTCGAACACCTGCTTTGGGGGGCAAAGACCAGACTTGAAACTGGGATAAAAAGAAAACAGATTTTAACAAGGGATGAATAAATCAGCATGCACTATGTAGGTCCCAGTACATCAGTCAACCACTGGTCCTGTTCGGATGGCTCTGGCACGGCTGAGGCTTCCTAGGGAGGGCACTACACCAAGCAGAGACTGGAAAAGTGATGGAAAACCATACCTTGACTGGCAGGGGGTTCCTTGCCAGAAGATTGAGATCAAAACATGGCTCCAAAAGGGTGGCTTGAATTGAACATGGAATCACAGAAAATTGTGGTTATTGGAAGGCACCTCTGGAGGTCATTGTGTCCAAAGTCCTGCACAGACACTGGCTGGCTAAAGCAGCTTGCCCAGGACCATGTCCAGTCAGAGCTTGAATACCTCCAAGGATGGAGGCTCCACAAAACTCTTTAGCACAGTTCTTGTGTTTAACCACTTTCCTAATAAAACAGGTTTCCCTCTCTGTTTAAATGGACTTTTTTGCACTTTGTTTTGTGCTTGTTGGCTCTTACCCTTGGCCAGAGAGTCTGGCAGCAACTTCTTTATCCCTCCCATCAGGTATCTATACACATGAAGATCTCCCCTTAGTCTTCTTCTCCCCAGATTCATGTAGAATCAACCAAGGAGAGACCAGACACCACAGCAATGCTCAGAAATTCCTCTGAGCAGTTCAGAAAGTTGCATTTATAAAAGGATCTGAAACTTCATCTATATGCTTATATTTCCTTATTCTCAAAGTTCTTTACATGAATAATGTGTATTATCTACATCCCAGAAAAGTACTGTGCCTAATTTCAGTGACATAAAAAGGATTTAAATAAATACTTTTATATTTTCCTCTCACCTCATCTGCCTTTCTTCACTGTGTGATAACAAAGTAAGAGACAAAGCACACACTGAGCACAGGTCATCAGGTCTGACAGATTTCAGTTTTGTTTAAAGATATGACTGTCAAAATGCAGTGCAACATAATTAAACCATGTAGGTTCATCCTCAGTATTTCCTTAGAAAATGTGTGAATTTGAGTTATTATCATCATCTGGCTTCTGAATACCAAATAACAAAGGAAATGTATTTGGACAAATACAGAAAAAATAGTTAATATGGAAATCAGCTTGTCCCAAGTGGGAAAATGTCTCATTTGCATTCAGATTCTGTTTCTGCTGCCTCTTCCTTTGTTTCCAAAGTGACAAATGGTCTTTCCCTCCTCCGCAGCCCTTTCAGAATCTCATTAAAAGGTGCAGAAATGAGGCTTGAGCGGCCCCATGACCTTCTTTCCTTTGGGGGTCACATGCAGAACACAATTCAATCTGGCCCACTGGCATATTTTATCAAGGGGATTTTTTCATCAGGAGGGGGTAGAATAGTACAGAGTGACCCAAAACCCTGATGGTACAATACACATAGCGATGCACATGCCATTACTCGCAGCAATATATTCTGATGGCGCACAGATTGCCGTATAATGCGATTTTCCCTCAATGAAAGGGAGTTTGAACAATAAATGGCTCTATCACAGGCATGAGTTGCACATATTGCATTTTGAGAAATGAGGTTTCTCACCAATTTAACATTCTTATTTGCTGCACAGTATTTTTAATAACAGGAGACTGGTTTGTTTATTTCTAGCTTACCTTGCTCCTGTTTTAATATGAAAAGCACAGGGAAGAGCAGCATGGTATTTAAGTGATTAGTAACTCTGAGAAATACTTGTAGCTTATAGCAGTCATGGAATTTACAGCTGAGAAGCAGAGAATTTCACGGCTAGCAAGAAATGGACGAGGGCCAGCATTACTATTAAACATAAGGATCCCTTCAATATCTGTCACTGGAGCAGAAATTTAAACAAAAATGGAGCTGATCCAAAAATTATTTTCACAAGCCTGACAAATCTTCATCCCACTTCTCATTTGGGAAGCATCTTGGAATTTTCAGTGGCAGACATGCATCAATATTAAGGCTTGAAATAGCATTTCGGGCATTTATGCCTTAAATATTTCAGCAATTCCATTATGGGGTCCTTCAGAGAAATAAACCGACAGCTGGTCCCTTTTACGTAAATGAAAAGCTAACGTGACAAAATGTCATAGCCAGTTACTGCTGCTTAGAGAGGAAAAAAACTCCACCAGATAACGTGATATTGACTTGACTCAATATCATATTAGGACCTTCCTTCTAGAACCTTGTGCCTTTTCTTCTCCTACATGAAAAGCTGTGTCCTTTGCTTGTGTGTCTGGTGGACAGGAACAATGAGCATTAACTTGTGTCTGCAGAACTGTGACAATGTACACCAGCTATGAAAACTACTTTAGTGTTTCTGGAAGCAAGCTGCTTAAAATAGTAAAAGCATTCTCCAAGTCTTAGAATAATTTTTTGTCCATTTAGAGACCTGCAATAAAAGGTGAAAAGCCATTACTAGCACTATGTCAGCAGTTTGCTGATATACACGGCCCAAGTTTAACTTGGCATGAAATATCCATTTGTCTGTCTCAGTCACCCCTGAGACTTCACTGCACTTGCCCAAATGTGACTGTATTTTGTTCAGATTCCTTCTGGAAGTGAGGCTCTTGGATGGGGAAAAAAGAGCATTTCATCAGTTCCCGCTAGGAAGCTGTTTACACACCCCGCATATGACACATTTGGTGCCATGGCAAGTTATTTTTCACTCTTACTATGTCCTGAAGTCAGAGATTACTCTGTGTTTGGCACAGGACATCGTCAGAGCTCTTCCGGCGTAAGAGACAGCCATTGAGACAGAATGAGATGAAAGTTTTTCAAGAGTATATGTGTGTGTGTGTGTGTATGTACATGCACAGGAGTGTGGGTATTGGCATGTTTGGCGTGTCTGAGGACAAGAACTGTGGAGTTTGGGTTATTTCAGGCCACCTCCAAGCCCATCAGCTTCCAGCAGTTATTCTGGATTGCAAAAATCATGCTGTGGTTACCAGTGAGGAGCCCCCAGAAAACCACCCCAGTACCTGCTCTTTACAGGTTGTTGTGAACGAATGTTTTAAGGTCAATTGAAGAATCACCAGCAGAAGTATTTGCTAAAGCAGGTTTAATATTGACATGAAAGCGTGACAAAGTACATTGGTAAGGCGCAGTCTACTGCTTACTAGATGGTTAAAGCGCAGAGTAAAAGCAAGCAACATTCCAAAATCTATCCAAAACTACCTATGTGATGGCTAGCGAGAAGCAGGTGAGGGTGGGTCAGGGGTTGGGGGGGAGGATGGGCGAGTGGGTGTGGAAGGGAATAGGAAAGGCATGGGAGCAGGAAAGGATGAAAAGAAACGTGCAAGACCCTTGTGTTGGGTCACAAGGTTCAGAGAATATCCCCATGTTGAGCTAGGCCCAGAGTGGGCCAGCAGTTTATGGCAAACACCTAGCAGTACTTAACCTTAATATCACATAAACTTACCAGCACTTAAACCTAATAGCACTTGAACTTAAAACACTTTAAATATTTGACCTTAACAGAACCTAACACCATTTGAACTTAACATCATCCAACAGAACTTAACTTCACTTAAACTCAACCAAAATTAAACTTTACACAACCAAAATTTAACAGAACTGAAACTTATCATGGCTTAAACTTTACAGAACTTAACTTTAACAGAACTTAAAATCAACAGAACTTAAAATTATCATCACTTAAACTTAACTTCACTTAAACTTAACAAAACTTAAACTTCACAGAAATTAAACTTAGCAGAACTTAAACTTAACAGAACTGAAACTTATCATGGCTTAAACTTTACAGAACTTAACTTTAACAGAACTTAAAATCAACAGAACTTAAAATTATCATCACTTAAACTTAACTTCACTTAAACTTAACAAAACTTAAACTTCACAGAAATTAAACTTAGCAGAACTGAACCTTAACAGAACTTAAAATCAACAAACTTAAAATCAATAGAACTTAAAACCTACAGAACTTAAAATTTTCATCACTTCACTTAAACTTAACAACACTTAAACTTCACAGAAATTGAACTTAACAGAACTTAACAGAACAAAAACTTAACAGAATTTAAAATTAACATTGCTTGTGATGCCTTAGGATTTTTGCTTCTATATTTTTCATGTAGCTGTAATTTTAGTGTATAACTCTGGGCTCCATATAGGGTGCTAAAGCTCCTGTTCTTGGCATTTTTAGATGACAATTCCTCTAAGCTTGGACCTCAAGGACACCTCACTGTCTCAGGCCCCAAGATGTGTAAATGACAGTGAATTGTGGGGAGCAAACTTGGAGTAATTGACATCATAACCTGAAGCTGTAACTGGAGAATTAAAGCTCGATATGTAAATGAATTGAACATAGAAAGTCTGAAAAACTTGTGACTTGTTGTCCATTTTGGGTGTAGCCCCTCGGGTGGGCTGTGACTGCCCTAAACACACCTGAAAGCCCTTCAATAAATTTTACTGCTTTCCATTCTCTTAACTTTGTATAGCCTCTGTTTTAGGTAAACCCATCAAGGCATCACTTGAACTTAACTTCACTAAACTAAATAGGAATCAAACTTAACAGAACTTAACAGCACTTAACCTTAATAGCACTTAACCCTTAACGACACTTAATAGATAATTTAACTTAAACTATTTAGCAATTGATTAATATAGAATTTACTATAACAGAGTAGTAACTTACTTACTGGCCTAGCTTACAAATCTAAAATACTTAGGAAGTTAGAACAACATTCCCTGTATATTTGCTGCAGCATTTTCACATTTGCATGCACATGGACATAAAGTGTCTGTTCAGGGTATACCTATGAAAAAAATCTCCTTGAATTCAGTGAAGTAGTCACTTTGCATGCCTTTGCACCTTTTCAGTGGGCTCAGGGTTGAGCCCTGAAGAGTGAGGATGTGGGCTCAGAATTCAGCATTGTCCTACAGATTAGGCAAGCTTAAGAGGTCTCTGGCTCCAAGAGGACCCACCTGGGGGGATGCTGCTGCTCGCAGCCCCCTGCAGTTCAGGAGACCTCAACCCTTTGAACCTCTGTTTATAGTGTCACAAGAGAGCAGCATTTAGTCATAGTAACTTTCAATCCTAGCCTCAAAATTCAGGTCAGTAACTTCCTTCAAAAGTTCAATAATAAAAATGTTGTCCTACAGCTGGGTTCCTATTCAGGCAAAAAGTTTCCTAGGCTCCAGTTAAAAAACTGGAGCTCATTAGAGGACAGGAGATCCTGGGAATCAGTAGATTCGTGGTTGGCTCACCTCTTGCCTCTATGCCTATAAACAAAGATTTTTCATGCTCCTATGTTAAATGGATGGAAATTCTTGATCAGGTTTCCTAAATAATGAGATTTTTTAAGATTGCTTTTAATATGATAGGATAATATCATATGTGAGAACGTCTGTGCCATGGCATTAATTGTCTAGCTGGTATACACACTCTAACATACAGAAATATATTCAACAATAAGAAGAATACAAAATAAATCAGGAAAATTACAGTGAAATGCAGCATTATGTCTAGAATTCCTGTTGAGGTTGATGATTACCCAAACCAAATACCCTGTTAGCTGCACTCTTCATATTTCATCATTCTTTCCTAGATAATTTCTGTGCTACGTACCACTTCTGTACCTTGCATCATTTCTGTAGCACGATGGACAGTGGTTAGGGCTCTGTGTCCATTGCTTCGGACATTTCAGCATTCCAGCAGTCGACACAGGTCATCAACCTGCAGTGGTTTTTCACTAGTGCACGGCTCATCCCAAAAGGGTTGGGTACTGTGGTATGTTGGGGTAAATTGTTTCAATTCCTGTTTTGTGACAACGGCTGAATAATTAAAGTCACATCCCCGAATATTGGGTGATTCCTTATTTCCATAAGCCTAAAGAGCATTTGTCAGATTACAGTCTAGGGGGAGGTGGGTAGGAGGGTAGCACCACAGAGCTTACTTGGAAATAAACTCAACTCACTCTTTTTACACAACTTCTACTTACACAGACATCAGAAGAAAAATCGCTGCAATTGCTGCAAGTCATCTGTCTTTAAATAGGCCAGACTCATGAGTTTGGTTTGCTAAAATAATGAGGGGAAAAAGGATCCTCTCTTCTTAAGGCAAACTAACAGGCTAAATTCATCATTTTTAACTCTAACACAACCTCCTTACCCAGATTATCTTCAAAGCTTTTTTCACAAAATGCACTTGCAAAAGTAAAGAATATACGTATATGCACTTATATATACAATTACAAAGGCATATTTGACATTTCTGCAGTGGAAAAGAAGTTTCTGTGAAAAAAAATACTTGATCAGAGAAATTTTCGGTGCGCACACAAAGTCAGCGTTCAGTTGGATGAGTGAATGATACTGCTTGCAAGGAGGTGAATGAATTGCAGGCAGTACCTAACACATACCTAACAACATAGGTTCTCAGAATAGTTTCTTGCTGATATGGCCCAGAAGTTCCCCCCCTTATATTCAGTTTACAAAAAGCATTTCCAAGTAGACAGCTTTCGCACATTTTGCAAGTCAAGATATTTGTGTTTGGGCAGACGAGGAGCTGTTTCAGAATAACCAGTTACCACCAATTTATCTGATAAAGGATTAAGGCTGCTGGGTCCCATACTAAAAAACGTGGCCCATTACTAAAACTTAGAGAACATCTGCATGAACAGCGGCCTTCAGACTGCTCAAATTGTGCTTCCCTGGGCACCCCAGCAATCCCCCTGGGACCTGCAGGTCCAAACCCAGGATTTGCAGGAGTTGCTCTGGAGGGTCTGTGAGCAGCTCTGAGACCTGGAGACGGAGAGTTGGGAGTGGCAGACCAGGAACCAGGAGCTGTGGCAGTGCCTGGAAGGGCTCCACAGGGAGAAGCAGGGGTGGGAATGGCAAGGGAACAACCTCAGACACTGGGTGGGCTCTGTAGAGTTGCAGCTGTAGGAATTTCAGATGGAGCTGGAGCAGAGCCAGTGCGAGGTTTTGGAAGCAGAGAAGTGGTGGCTGGAGGAGAAGGAGTTGCTATGGTGGGAGCATGGTGAGGTGAAAATCTGGGAGCGAGTTCTGAAGGAGCAGCTGAGGATGATGAAGAGCTGCATGCAGATGCACTGTTTTAAAAGTCTTTCTCTTCTTTCTCATGGAGAGTAGAGATAAGTTGCATTTTTGTGCTTTTCTAATCTTTTTGTTTTGGTACTGGATGCTGTAGGGCGGTAGCCAATCAACTTGGGGGGTGGAAAACTGGCAACCAATAATTGTTAGACCATTAATGCATTTAAAAAGAAATTATTGTAAATAAATTTTGCTTTTTTGCCATCTTGCGTGCTGCCTGCCTGACTTGCCTGCAAGCTTCTGCAAATCTCCACAAATATCAGAAAATCGCAGCCAACAGAGGATGATGAAGACCTCCCTCAGCCAGATGAAAGAGCATTTGAGGGCTCATGTGGTCCACGTGGCCAAGCTCTGAGACCTGGAAATATCCCAGAAAACCCTCCCGGAGGAGCAGGAAGAGCTCCTCCACAACCTCATCCAGGAGCGGAAGGGGAACGAATATCTGTGTGTTGCGCTGCCAGTGGTTCCAAAGGAGTCAAAGTGGCAGCAGGGGCTGCAGCACCCCCACCTCACTCTTCAGCAGCCCCGGACACTAGGGCTGAAGTGGCTTAAATGAGTCCCATGTGGTTTGGGAGTGGAGCCCAGAGCTCCGCAATTTCAGCTTCAGCAATGTGTTCCCACCCAGAGCTTACCGGGGAAATATTCCAGATGGTTCAGCTGCTCATGCGGGCAACCCTGGACACGGATGCGTCTTCGCCTAAGGCCAGATGCGACGTTTTTTCCTCCGGTTTCCTGGAAATCTACAACAAACCCCTGAAGGATATGATGCTGGGAAAAAGGGAATTTGGAATGCAGCTGGAAGTGGAACGGATCAGCCTGGGCAGCAATGAGCTCTACGTGCACAACACCATCTGGGTGCCTGTGGTGCAGGAGGGGAAGGTGCTGGAGCTGCTGTGATGCACCTGTGCCAGGCTTGGCAAGCGCTCATCCCACAGCTGCTCCGTGTGCCAGCTGTGTGTCTGTGGGGAGCGCTGCGCACCTGGCATCCCCCACAACTCCTCCCTGACCATGGTGAGCCTGGCAAGGTCAGAGAGCCTTGACAAAACAGCATCTGGTGGGAACTGGCTCCAGGAAACTCAACCCATAATCTCTAGACTCAGCATCCTGAGGTCCATCACTGTTGGCCTCTGCAAAAAATAAAAAAAGCTCATTCTGTACTGGAACAGCAAGCTGATGGGGGCCTCTACACTCCACCCTATGGCTCAAATTTTGATGTGGATTTGATGATCCCTGGAAATGCAAAAAGAAGAGTGAGAGGGACAGGGACAGAAAAATAAAAGGACAGAAAAATAAAGGGACAAATACAGTCTGTAAGCTGTCTCTACATGTTGGGGGCACTCTATAATTCTACATGATTTGCAGACCAATTACCAAAACAAGAAGCAGAAACATTAACATTAAAAAGACATGCAACAGGTGCACCATTTTGTTAAAGATTCCTGTTGCTGTTGGCAATGACGCAAATAAAACATTCCACCAGCAGTGTTCCTTGTCCATCTTCACTTGCTCCACCACTCAGTGGGTTCCTCTCACATCCCAACGAACAGAATCAAAATCTTTTTTCCTTTGTCTTGTGCTGGCTTCAAAGGTTGTCTCAGGCTGTCACATGGCAGTTTCTTTACCAGAATGAGGTTCATGCCAACAGGAACAGGTTGCAAGGCTGGGAACAGGATACAGACAGATTTCAGCAAATGGTAAGAGGTAATGAGCTCAATAGCTAAAATCATGGCCTTTAATTTCTGAACACAAGAGTTAGATTGATTACTTGTATTTACAATAAGGTTGTCTACATGTACGAAATAGAAAGGGGTTCATTCAGGATGAATTCTCATCCATTCCATCAGGCCCACAATCTACGGCTGTGAGGACAGAGTATACCTCCACTGTGATTAAATCCTGGCACAATGATCGGGTGTATGGTATATACCAAAGCACCGTCTATTGCTAAAACAAAAACTGTGGCTTTACTGTTAGTGGGGTCTTAAGCAAAATTAATTAGTTATCACCAGCAGTAGAATTCCCTTCCAAATTTAGCTGGGCTGTTCCAGGTTACCTTTTGAATTTTAGTGGACAATTTGCTCTGAACTCCTTTATAATTGCTGCTGCAGTAAATTGCACCCACAGCTGGTAAACACCTATGGTGTAGAAGGTACCATGGGTACCATACTGCCAAGCATAAATAAAGGAAGGGAGAGTCTCCCCTCTGTGGGCTGAGCTTGCTCATGTGTTAAGCAAATTTGGTTCTTGCTGACAATGATTGCACCTGCAAGGAGGATAAACTGTCCTTCAGCAGTTAACTTGATCTTCAGTAGGGGTGTGCTGACATCATTCCTAGGAAGAGAGGACTACAGAAGCCTCAGCCAGGTTTGTTTAACAGCTTGGACTAATGACAAATTCCTTTCTCCCCCACTCAAAATATCTGTTTTGTCTCTTTAAACCCAGTTGAACTGGACAGTAAAGATCTCTTTGGTCCATCAGGGACAGTTTGCCTTGACATTCCTTAGGTAAAATCTCATCTTCTACTTCCCAAAGTGCTTCCCGCACTGCTGTTCCTACTTCCCTCACCATTTTTCAGGTGTCGGGTGCTGTCCCACAATTAGAGTTGTCCTCCACCAGCAGGATGATCTCTGAATTTGAGTTACCAGTTCTGCAAAACAGCACAGCAGTGATTAAAGGCACAGTATTGGCATTCAATTTTCTGTTATAAACCCATGAGCCACAACTGTCAGTTTGGCTTTTTCACCAGCCAAACAGGAGAATTAGAAGGGGACTGTGACTGAGTGATAGCACCTGTTTTTTCCAAACCCGTTATCACTCTGTAAGTGTCCAAGCATCTGCTTGTTTTGTGGCTGTTGGGTTGGCAATATTGGGTCCCTCAGCTGCTGGTGGCACCAAATCAGCCTCAATTTCAGAAATCCCACCTTGCTTTACATCAAACATTCAGCACTGAGATACACGAGCAATCCTTGGATCAGAGAAAGCAGGCACTGTGTGGAGCAAGCACACTGCAGTCTCTGGATTTCTTTAAGGGGTTGGGGTTAATGTTTGAAGCAAAGTACCATGTCTTGCCATCCCGTAAAGGCCAGGTTCTATAGTTCAGAGCTCTGAAACCCAAATTTCCATTGTGATCTTTAATTGCAGAGCAAGTAAAGCATGTTTCTCACCCAGGAGCCATAAATTAAGCTTAGCAGCTAGGCAGATAACACTTGCTCCGTTTGCTCCCGTGTTCTTAACTCTTTTGTCACCTGGGTCGTAGAGTCAGCTTCTCGGCATCCCATTGTGTTAACATTGAATGTAGTGCACCTGTTTCTATTAGAAATTTTATTAATTGTTAGTGAGAACCAACTGTAATCTGAATGCTTGGGCCACTATTATGTATTCTTTGATAGAATTCCTCTTGCTGGATTTCAATATCACTTGATTTGTGGACATAATGCCCTGGCAAATCAGCCACCTGAACTGGAATCTGTACAATGCTGGGTGAACTGACAGCTTGCTTAGGCATCACCTCTACCTTTTTTGGTAATTTTTGGATTTTTTCTCTCTTCAACTGTTTCTTTAGCTGCTCAATTTTCAATAACAGTAAAAATACAGATGCTTTCCTCCCTTCTATTTCCTCTCTCAGGTCTTTTTTATTTCTACTATGATTATCCAAATTCCTCAAAACTGTCTTTCTTTGCACTCTGACAAAGCGAGTCCTAAAATTATCAACTCTCAGTCACAAGTTTATCAGCTTTTATTCTCAGTTTATCTCATCTTCCTCTCAGAAGCCAGTGATGTCTTTAATACTTCATTTTCTGTAAGTTTTATTTTTGGTGAGCCTTCTTAGATGTTTCCAACCACTATTCCCCAGATCTCCTACTGAGGACAGCAAGAGAGTAATTTCCCCATCCCAAATAAATGATGTCAACTGGTGGGGCCACAGGAATGACAAGTGTCTCAGAGAGTTCTAATTCCTGTGTCAACCTGCTTATCCCACCTACGGCAAGAGAGTGCAACTTGCCTTTTCCCCAGGCACTGTTCTACCTTCTCAGGAACAGCGGTGGATAACTCATCCATCACCTCCCGAGAAATTCCCTTCCGCAAATCTTTCACGCACAACACATTCTGTCGGGTGCTAGGACCCTCCTGTTCCTATTTGGGAGGTCTGCTTCCCTGCCGCAGCTCCAATCTCCTGATTGTTGTTGCTGTGGCTAACTGGCTCCTGAGCTATCTCCCCCCACACTAAGGGTTTTCCCTGTTTCCCTTTTCCGCCTCTCTTCATGGTTAATGCTCACTTCAAGCGGTCTAGCAGTTGTAACACAAAGTGTTTTATCTCATCTGTCAAACCTCTGATCATGGGAAACATGTTTGGATCAGCAGCCAGAGGCACAGCTGAGGGCTGTCCCAGAACCAACCATCTATCATTCCTCAATTGCAAACTTGCTGCCTCCTGCGCACTCTCGATCACATCATCCAAAGCCGGGCTCTCAATCACCCAGACCACCCCTCTCTAAAGGATCCAAAGTTCCTGCCCATAGGCAGCCCTCTGAGTTAAGGACCACAGTTCTCTCAGGTCACCCACCATCAAAAACACTCCTAGTCCCCTCTGGCCTCTGCCTCAGAAAGTCTAATTCCATCGATTCAATCACCAGAGAAACTTTCCAAACATACTCAGTTTCAGATTCCTGTGAAACTCTGCTTGGCTTTTCCTGAAACTTTGCTGCCTTGGCTGCTGTAAAGAGCACAATTTTAATAACAGAATGCTGACCCTGACCATCACCGAAGGTTTCTAAATCCTCACATTCCTCCTGTGAATTTTTCTCTCTCTTTGAGAGACAGAAAAGCTCTGCCCGAAATCTCCTAGTATGGCCACATTCAGCAGCAAAGAAGGCCTGTGCCTGCAGCCTGCTCTCCTTCTCTCCTTTCCATGATCACGCTCGGCAGCAAGCAGCCCCTTCACTCGCGTGTTGGCATACCTCTCCTTTCGGGCAGTGGTTAAAACTGCTTCCAAAAGTGCACCCAAAATGCTTTACCTTTCCCCTTCCATACCTTTTGTTCACTTAACACCACATTGATCTGTTTAAACATAGCCTCGGGGTTATGCCAATTTCCATTTACCCATTCTCTCAACTTTTGCAAAATCGGGGAGCAGTCAAACAGTGACATTTCCTGGACAGTCTTGGCCTACAGCTGCTCCAACTCCTCCTGGCTCTTAACAGGTACCTCCCGGCACTCTCTGCCTGGAAACCACTAGTGGAGTGGTGATATCCCAAAGGGACCCCTTTGACCACAGCCTGCCTCTGTGACAGCCCACCCTTAAGGGGAAGGAAGACCCTAAGGTTTGTAAATGCTCGTTGGCCGAAAGGAACAGGAAAAGTCAGAGGGTCCACAAACAATTAGAAAGTTCTATTAGCAAATTACACACTTGGCATGGAAATCGGTATGGTTGTCCCTGACCTACTATATAAGCACTCAGCAGGGAGTTTTAGATAAAGAGGTAGGGTGAAAGGGAAGAGAGAATTTGAAGAGAGAGATATTAAAGTGAGCAAGAGAAAAAGAAAAATAATTAGGAAAAGAGCAAGGCAAAAAAGGGAGAGAGATTAATAAAAGGAAGAAAGCAAGCAAGAGAAAAAGAAAAAGAGAGAAAAGAGAATGAGAAAGAGAAAAAGAAAGAGAAAGTGAGAAAGAGAGAAAGAGAAAGAAAAAGTAAAAGAAAAAAGAAAAAGAAAAAGAAAGAAAGAAAAAGAAAAAGGAAAAGGAAAAGAGAAAAGGAGAGAATTTTTTAAAAAAGAAAAAGAAAAATCAGAGAAAAGAGAGAAAAAGAGAGAGAAAAGGAGCTTACCAGTCCTGATTCCAGCGCTGATCGAGCTGATGGGATGTCGATCCTGGTTCCAGCGCTGATCCAGCTGATGAGATGTTGATCCTGGTTTCGGAATTGATGCAGCTGGGTTGGTCCAGTTGATGAGATGTCCAGGGTTCTGTGGATGCTGCCTGGGCTCCAGGGCATTTTATAGGCAGGTTTCCCCACCCCAAAGATGGGATTCTCGCCTTCTATGCAAATTAGTTCTCATGCGCAGTCCATTCTTTCAGACCTTTCTGGAAATGGGTCGGAGGGCTCTGGGGGTCTTGGGTGGTCTTAATCCCACCCTATAGTCCATGCCAGTCATTCTTGCGCTTGCGCTGCGCTGTGTTGTGGTTGTTTGTCACAGAAAAATGTCCTATCTCTGCCTGGCCCCCCTTCTCCAGCCAAAACTTGTTCTTTCTCATGGCCATGTTAATAACAACAATCCTTGGTTATTACAAACAATCCTTGTCTGTTGTTGCCAACAGACCTTGGTTGCCTCCACGGCCATCTGGTTATCGGTGTTTGAGACATACACATTGCCCTCCTATCTTCTGGGAATCAAGCGCTCAAAAAGGATCTCTCTTTGGACCCTTGTTTACAGGGTCCTAAAAGAGGGGGCATTAGTTACGGTGGTTTTCTATCCTGGCTACTAATCAAGTCGGTAACTTTCTTTGAAAGTTCGGTAACAAAAATATAATTGCACCTAGGTTGCTATTCAGGGAAGAAAAATAAGTTTCCAAGGCTGTTTGTTAAAAAGCAGATTCCCCCTTAGACACCTGTTGTTTCCTGGGAAAAGACAGTGTTTCTGATAAGCTCAAGAGAGGTTTAGTCTAGCTGCAGTTTGTCAAGGCCAAAGCTTAACGAGCTCTTCTCAGATCAGAGTGCAGCCACAGAGAGAGACATGCACCACCACAATACATCCCATGGCTAAAGTTAGCTTCTCTAGGCCCCTACAGACAATCCACATAGGCACAAAAACACTATGGAAAAGGGGGTCTAGAGAGCCAGCACATTAACACAGTTTGGGATTTTCCTTCCTGTTGCATCCACTGTGCCTTGGATACACATCCTCTGTATCCAAGAACCTTGGTTATTGTGTGGAGTAAAAACTGACTTTAAGGTCATAATACTTAATTAAAATGATCTTTAAAAACATTCAGTTTATGACTCAGACACACAGAAACTTTATGTGGTAAGTGCTGACAGAAAGGTAACTTCAGGTTAAGAGCCTGGAAAATCTCCTGGTTTCAGTTCACAAAAAAAATAATTAACAGTAACATGTTCCAGGAGTTATTTCAAAGTTATTCTTTCTCTTCACATAACAACGAGGTGAAAAATCCACACTCTTATAATGTCCTAATTTTTTTAAAGCTTCTCTGCTGAGTGATAATAAATAATTTCTAGCCTTGTGATGAACAGTAACCTGAAACAAGGTCCCAAACTTCATAAACCTACAGAGCCATCTTCACATAGGAATAGGTGTGGTGCAAATAAAGGTGTTCGTGGAAGAGCTGTTATTGACAAAGTCAATGCAGACATGGCACACATTTTCAAAGTATTTGACACCATACTGATGCTCTGACGTAATACGTGTGATGACAAAATGACCAGAGGCATTGAGCATTCTTAAACACACTGCAATTCATCCCCTCCAGGCTGAAACATTTGTCCTTCTACTAACATACATATGGTAGAAGATCCCTTTCCAGGCATCCATATTGTTTTCTTAATATAAGCAAAAACAAAACAAAAAATCCCCAAAAGCAAAAAACAAAACAAACAAACAAAAAAGAGAGAAGAAAAAAGAAAAAAAAAAAAGCATCACAAACCCCCAAACTGCTAAAAATAAGTGCAACAGTATTCCTGAACTGTGCGATACCGCAGTTTTCATTTCAGTTAACGTGTTTCACACAACAAATCAAAGCAATCTTGCTGACTGCATTCTTAATAAAATGCCATCACATTTTATCAGCTGCTGGCATTGCAAAGGCAAATGTTTGTTGTTAAATACAATTACTTTAAACATCAATAAAACAAACAGAAGGGAATGTGGCTACTGTGAATTACTGTGGATTCGTGGGACCACAAATGCTCATTTACACCTGGAGCCTTGTTTGCTGCATCACTTTCTAGCTTTGGCTTATAGGTTCTTTATGTTTCCTTTGCGAGGCCTTTTGTCTAAGGCAGACCAAAGCCCAGGGGAATCCTGCTATCAGCTTCAATGGCCGTTGAATGAAATCTGATTTCAGCCAAGTGCAAGTAATTTGAGAGCAGATACCACGTTGCAAAAGGATAAAATACCCTGCACTTGCTTCAGCTTAACCATGCAACTTCTGAGAGGAAAGCTTTGTTTGGTGTTGAACAATTCAAGACGGCTTTTCACTCACTGCCTTGTAAATACTGAATGCAAGCTCCTCTTGCAGGACATGCAGAACCACGTACTCCAAACGGAGTACAGTTTAATCTCAGTAATTCTGCATTTTTCTGATGGGTGGGGAAACACGGCTATCGCCTGCTGTGCAATGTGAGGACCAGAAGGGAGCAGAACATTGCTTTTGCCAGACAGAGGATTTTCAAATTTATCCACCACATCACTGTTATTTGGGACCGCACTAGCTGTGGGTAGATGGAGTTACTGGTTTTCTGTGTTTTTCACAGCTGTGCATGCAGAGGATATCTCAAACGTCAAACCATGCAGGATTAAAACTACTTTTAAAAGACTTAAAATGCAGCAAAAGCTTCAGGTAGAGCTTGAACCTTCCTGGTCTTCTAACCACAAGTAGCATCAGCAAACCATGAAGTACAAAGCCATGATAAATCGGGTTTGATTTATTGTAGTACTTCGAAATACACAAGACATGCTTAAATTACTTCCCCTATTCATTTAAGTCCTAGGAAAAAAACTCCCATTTGTTTCTATTTGTGAGGGAACTAATTTTTGTGAGTGAAAGTTCAAGATTTAGCAAAACACAGGCAGATAGCCTGTTTTCCACCACACACAGAACTAAGGCTAACTGAAATCAAATTTTTCCTTTCAATAATTTTTACCCAAAATACTTAGAGATGCAAACTTGAGAAGACAAAGACCGAAGCCGTTTTGGATAGTTCTGTGAAGATGAAGAATAATTTTTTCTATTTCTAGCAAGACATTTTGCATTTATGTAAGCATGAACATTTAGTCAGGAGAAGCAGACCAGCCACATTATACAAGACAGAAAGCTGAAAAGTTATTTGAACATTCCTGGGGTTGTTTTCAAGAAAGTGTTTATCTCTTCCCCGTTTCTCTCTCCCCCTTTCTCCACCAAAGAAACCCAAACCCAGAAAACAAAACAAACTGAAACAAAAAAAACCCCATGAGTTGTGTCTGCGATCAAGGCTTTTGCTGACATCAGTTTGGAGCAGCTGCCTCCAGGCTCTGGTACAGATATGGTCTCTCCCACAGGCTGCCCCAGTATCTCAGCATCTGGCTGGGAGACAGAGGCACATGGGAGGTGATCTGGAGCCTCCTTCCATGAGTTTGTTTCTACGTGCAAGGTTTGCCACCCGCCTTGCTGAAAGGTGGAGTTGCTTGTTCACTTCTTTCGTGAGTCTTTTGGAACAAACTGGGAAGGCCCCCCCAACCATCTCTGTGCCTTCCAGGGTGAAGCAAGTACGAGACTGACAAAGCTGTGCCCACATGTACTGTAAATGATGGGCAGAACCCCAAGAATTGAGGGGTTATTGTGTCTAAATGGAAATAAATAACAAAGGGAGTTCTTTGGGTTTTGCACGCAAAACCACAAAAAAAACACAAACAAACAAAAACCAAAGGAAATCAACACGTCCATATGATATCTGTCAGCACCAGATTTTGTTGTTATTGAAGTTAGCTGAGCATTGCATTTATCATGCTGGTGGAGTTCAGAGGCAGCTGCTGGGCCTTAATCCAGGTTCATAAACTGTACTGTTGTGGCCTCTGAGCATCCAAACCTTACACCCTCAGGACAGCACTTGATTTTTTCACTCTCTGCTCTTCTAGGGTAAATTAGAATAACTTTTCACATCTGCTCTTCACCTGGCTGTTCATGGTGTAGCACAGAACAGAGTTTAGTCTCCTTGCAGCACCTCACTGAGTGCAAGACAGTGCTCACTCCATGCTTTGCTGTCTTGCAGGCACACAGCCTCTGCAGCTCTGTCTTAATCCTTCAACACATGCATTACCACATCCTGAAGGAACCTCTACCACCCTCTAAATCTTTCAAATGCATGCTTTGCCACTTAAGGAAGAGTTGGGAAGGAACCATGAGGAGCAGGCTTCTCTTCCAAAGATGCACAATGTACTGAAAGTGCTCATGATTTCAAGCTGATGGCATTGTTTACTTCACCGTCATTTCCTGTGCTCTGCCACCTGATATGCCTGCTCAGATGCCAGGCTTTCCCAGTTGTGCAGAACTGCCTTGCTAGTGCCTTCTACTTCAGGGTGAGAAAGAAAAGATTTGGAGGGCAATTCAATAATGTGGTGGTTGACCTTGGCACCCACCAAAGTGCTTCATCTCTTCCCCTACTCAGTGGGGCAGGGTGGATAAAATAAGAATAAAAACTCATGGATCTCTGAGATTATGGCAATTTAATAAAGAAAAGCAAAGGCAGCAAGTACAAACAAAGGAAAACAAAAATATTTGCTCTCTGCTTCCCATCAGCTGCTTTATGGGAAGCAAGGCCTCCGAACACATAAAGGTTGTTCCAGAAGACAAACACTTTAAAAGTTAATGTGCTGCCCAGCTCCTCCTTTCTCTTGGCTTTTATTGTCAGTATGTATGGGGTATCCCTTAGGTGAGCTCCAGTCAGCTGTCCTGGCGATGTCCCATTCCAACCTCTTGTCCCAGCCCAAGAGCCCCAGGGTTGGGTGTGTTGAAGACGGTGCTGTTCAAATGCTGCTTAGCAGCAGTCAAAATTGTGTGTCACCAACACCATTCCCCTAGGAATGCACAGCACAGCACCACGAGCACTGCCAGGGAGAAAGCTTACCCCATCCCTTCCACCTCTGCACCTTCAGGACCTTCAGCAGGTTTGGTTCTGTCCATTTCCCCATCAGTAATTACATTATTGTCATTATCTGTACACCATTGCAGCTGTCACAGAGCAGGACACAGCACTGGTTTTACACAAACCATGTAACTAACCCAGGACAATGTGCACACAAGATAATTGCCTTGCTGGTTGCTCACAAGAGCAGCAGAGTCAGGTGCACCTGGGGTTTGGGGGGAACAAAAGGTGAAATTTTTTGTCCATGAATCGAATGGATAAAAATTCAATGAAAGAACTCAGCATTTTGGAGCATGGCAACATATATGCGGTCATGCTGCATTATGCACAAGGAGTTTTAGAAGCTCTTACCTGTCTCAGAACTTCAAAGGTGTTGCCTTAAAATAGTTCTTTCACCTGGCATACAAGAGACCAATACACACACAGAGTCAAGGTATTTGATTTTTTTGCATTTCTGTGCAGAAGGTGGGGCTGGGTGGCAAATCCACAGAGCCAGCCCCACTGCTACAAAAACTTTTCACTATTTATTCATTTTTAGCAAGCAAAGGCATTTATGCTCATTGTAATGAATGGCAGCCACCCTATAAGTTAGACAATGGGGAAAATGTGTTGTAGAGTTGTTTTTATTTTGTTGTTGATAAACAGGATGAGGTTTGCTTTATGCTGATACTTTTATGACATTTTATAGAGATCCAGGTATTCAGTAAAAGTGTAAATTTGGAACAGATATGCTGACGCCATGTATGAAGGAGAAGGAGAAGAAGGCAAGCGATTGCAGAGGGGATGAGTCAAAAGGATACAGATCAAAACAGTGAGCATTTGGGAAATGAGGGTTTTAGTCCTGTCGCAGGCTGGACTCAGGGACATACTCAGCCAGTGATACAGGCACTTGTAAGACAAATAGTGGGGACAGAAGTTCTGCCAGTTGTTGCACGTGTCTCTTTTACTTCGAATCTGTTGGAGTGGAAATATCTGTTGGTTCATACTGAAAGAACCTGAGGGAATGCATCAGCTTTTGGAAACTGTTCTGCTGCCTCATAATCCTGACTGGGGGGGACATGCAGTCTGCGCTGAATGCGTTTTACTGTGGAAGAAAAGAGATTAGTGTCAAAGAAGGTGAAAGAAGAGGAAAAGGCAGGGAGTTTGGGGTTTGAAAGGTATACACACACACACACACGTAGAAGAGCCAAAATCCATGTGCTGTTTATAGGCAGGAAGGGTCATTTAGGAAATGTAAATGTTATGATGCTGGAGAGATTTTTAGAAGTGCAGGGGACTCAGGGAAAAAAAAGTATCAGGGCTTCTCCAGCAGATCCGCTAGTTAGAGTAAAACCAGGGAGCGGAACAATAGATTTTTGATTGACATCAGAACCACACATTCAGTAAAAACTGTCTGCAAGGGCTTGCTAAGTAAAGTTACAGCACTGATTGTTGGGGAAATGGGAAAAAGAGATTTACAGGCATTCTTAAAACTCCTGGAGTGGATGATTAGAGACACAAAACTGACTCATGGGTTTCTGTATGCCAGAGTGTCCCCTCCCTTTTTTAAGACAAAATTTATGATGCAAATTAAATGCTTGAATAACTTTTTAAAAAAAAAAAAATCTCTGTAAAGCTGCACATGTCACAAGAAAAGGCTCAAATCTGTCTGCTAAAGAACCAGACCTCATAGGAGCCCGAGAATGATATCCTGGATGTGGTACTGAATGTTGCTTAGCTGAATTTAAGGCCAGTAAAGAAACTTTGTTCTCAGGAGTATAGGCTGGTACAGGAATTAAGAGAAATAAACCAAATAAGTGTGGACAAATACTTATTTGACTGTTTTGTGTTTAAAAGTTGCTATCTTTTGTATTTCCGTGGATGAGCAGAGACAGAGTCTCTAGTGTTTGAGATGGAAAAATCCAAAAAGAGAAAGTAAAGGGCAGCTATGCTTGACAATAGCATCACAAGGGTTATAACAAAACCCACCAAAACAATCAAATAAAAACCAATATAAGCTCTACTCTGTTTAGTAATATATTTGCAACAGATTTGGAACATGGCAAGGTAACATTAAAAGTGTAATTCTGTTGCAATGTGTGGATGAAAGAAGATGTGAGGGCAAAAACACCGAGATGTTAAAAAAAAATATTTTCAGAAGTTTGGTGGATAAGTTTGTTTTGGGAGGAATGGGTTAAAAGCAGAACACTGTCGAGGAGGATTGCAAATCATTTAAGTGACCTTGCAGCTGGGAATAATCCTTGATAACCCAGTGTGAACAACAGCCAGTGATCCTGTGGCGTGGGCTGAGCACAACAGTGCCTGTTTGTGAGCCTCTGCCCAGGGCTTGCTCTGGGAATCCCTCAGATAAGTGAGAAAAACAGAAATAAATTTACTTTTTGTGTTTTAGCCGGGGGTCTGTGGCTGTCCCGACTGCCTGGGCAGACTCACGCACTGTGAATCAACAAAGTCCCACTGAAATGATGGAAGAAGAAACTCAGATGTTATGACGAGTTAAAAATGAAGATGCAGCTCCATGCAGCTATAATAACAATGAAGGTCCCTATGGGAGAGGGAAAAAGGGGGAATAACTCCAGGGAATAGTGGCAAGTTAATTTCTCTGATTTGCCTAAAAGTGGATATTTTGAGTTAATTTATACTTTCTCAGGGTGCGCAGATGCTTTCCTTTGCCACACCAGTCAAGTCAGGAGGGTTGTTGAAATTGTACTGGATAAAATAATTCCTTGGTTTGGAATTCCAGAGGGTTTCTCTTTGGACAAAAGGCCTCATTTCACCACAGAGGTGGCAGGGACTGTCTAAACTCCCTCAGTTTAAATGGGATTTGCACACCCCTGGGAAAACACAATCTAGTGGAAAGGAAAAAAAAACAGATGAATCAAACTATCAGAACAATTATCAAAACGGTGCCAAGAAACCCACATGAAGGGGGAAGGCGTATTAACTTTTGCTTTAATAAGAATTTGAATCTCCCCATGTCTTAGGGAGGAGTGAGCCCATTTGAAATTCTGAATGACAGACTGTATCCAAAAGACACTGTGGTGATGAAATGTGATCAAATTCCTATGAAAGCTGATGGTGTGTCGAGAAATTGCCTGTTTGTCCTCTCTGTGTAAGTATCTTAACCAGTGGCCATCTGCAGCTTTCAGCCAGGTAGTGGGAAGGCACAAGTTCATGTGTGAACATGGAAAGATGGACCCTGATAAGAAAAGTGGAGAGCCCCTTATGTTGTGTTATTGAAGCCTTATACAGCTGCAAAAGTAGAAGGAATTAATTCCTGGATTCGTTATACTTGGATGAAAAAAAGGGGCCCCAATATCTGAACACAATAAGTGGATTTCACAACAACATAGAGATCTTAAACTACAACTGACTGAAAATCTTAAATTAATTGCACTTGGGCTGCAAGAAGTGTAGGAAGCCCTTAGATTGTCCACAGGGATTTATATTACTAATAGTAGGCATTTATCAGTAGGGAATTTTTAATTGCTGAATAGATCTGGAAATTCTGGAATTGAAAGCATTCACAATGTGTTGTTGTTGCCTCAAGGTAACACAGGGAAATCTAATACTGCAACTTACCCACTCGTTTGGGGCAGTCCACAATTCTAGCAGGGTTAAGCGCTCAATTACAGGCAACTCTGAAAATGGCCATCTGGAAGGATGACGTTTGTTCTGGTTTTACTGACATTTGGAACTGGCTGACTTCCTGGTTTCCTGATCTGAGTGTAAGGGTCAAGAAATTATTATCTTTGTTACAGTTTTGGTGGTGTTTGTTTGCATCTATGTAATTACCCACTGTATGTGTACATGTTACTTGGGGATATTGGAATCAGAAGGGTGAGACTAGTCTAAGAAATTTATTAAATGTATCTCAGAGGCGGGAATTGTTGCAAAATGTGGAATATGTAAAATTTTTCTTAGGAAAGGATGTTTTCTATGCTTGATCTTGGTGTGTTTTCAAGCCTAATCAACAAGAACAGTTAATCTGTGTAACAGAAAGCAGCCAGCAAAGCTGTAGTGATGTCCAGGTGTTGGAAAGACAAATTACTTGTTGGCAGAACTGCCTTGTTAAGGTTTAGGACTTGACAGGCTTCAGTGATCTCAGACCTAGGGGAGGTTAGCAAGGGGCAGATCAAGGCCACCAACTCAAGAAACTGCCGACTGAAAAGGACCGAGCACGCAGAATAATCAGCATGAGAAGTGAGAGAATCATTAACCAACAAAGGACAGAATACTAATTACTAAGAGAACCAGATATCTTGCAATCAATGAATGTTAAATCCTTTGTTTATTAAAATGTGTACATAGTGAAACGTTATGGTACACTTGT
This sequence comes from Origma solitaria, assembly GCA_013397895.1. NCBI lineage: Eukaryota > Metazoa > Chordata > Aves > Passeriformes > Acanthizidae > Origma > Origma solitaria. The sequence continues at coordinate 112,105 of VZRL01000634.1, forward strand.
GGTGCTGGCTTTGTGACTTTGCCACTGAGACTATTGGCATAATATAACTGTTAACCTTAATTGCTAAAATGGCTTTAAGATGATGCTACATCTAAGAGTTTTGGAAGTAGTGTGAAAACATGACTGTGAGTGAACCTTCTCAGGTTTAAAGCGTTACGGTGCAGGCCCTCAATGAGTTCACCTCATACAGACTAGAGGTTTTGCTTTTATAAAAAGATGCTTCTGGAATTGTCTTCCTTTTCCTGGATTACCAAGAAAGTTCATTTTTGTTTGACTATGAATTGTGCCAGGTATAAAACTTGAAGTGACTAGCCAGTTTAAGAAAAATAAACTTGATGTTTTGCCCAAACAACGAGCCTCAGCTCACTGGCCACTGCTTATGGAGCAAACCACACTCTACATGTCAAGAAGGAGCCCAGGGTTTGTTTTCATGAATGCTTTCCTTTAGCTTGGTGAAAATTAGGGTGGCAAAACACTGGGACAAGCTGCCCAGAGAGTTGGTGGGGTGTCCCACCCCTGGAAACAGTCAAGAACAAGATGGGGGTTTGTGTAACCAGATCAGGTTGAAGATGTCCCTGGTCTTTGTAGGAGCCTTGGACTTTTTAAGAGACCTTTAATTGTCTCTTCCAATGCGAAACAGGAAAGCTGAGGTGGCAAAGCACCCTGCCCCCGACACTTGGGGTTTACACCCAATGCCAAAGCGATTGCATGAGGGCCTCTGTCTTCCCTTAATGGAAGAATAACTAAAAGGGGGCCTGAGAATGCTCTTAGTAGCCTCCCATAAATCCTCACCGACAAACCTAAAATTCTGCTGATGGAATGAATCTGTACACTCCACTTCCAAGCAATACTCAGAATAAAAGTAAATGACAGAGTAGTGCCCCTGGGGGAGAGCTTCATGCTAGTTGTTGTGCTTTATCTCAATTGTTTGTTTCTATTTTCATTTTCCTCATCTATCTGCAGGGGAAACTGTAGTAACATAGAATCATCTCTGTGTTTTCTGTCCACGCAGAAAACAAATATTACGACAAACATTTCTGGTAATTTAAATACTTACTATGCTTCATTCTAAAATCTATTTTGTATACGGTAATAAAAAAAATTGACTATATTCATGAATAAAAGCGTCAAAATATTCCATCTTGTCCCAGCATACCTGGTACATGTCAACAGAAATTCATGTATTTCTGCAGAAAGATTCAGTTTGAAGTAGAAGAGGAAAGCATTTTCTTAGAGAAATGTCAAAATTTTTAGAAGTTTCAGATGCCATTTTCAGCTCCTTGAAGGATTTCAGGATTTCATTTTATTAACCTCAGATATTTCAAAGTAATTTGAGTCAATACTGTCTCTGCAGCCCCAATCTTCCTCAGCTAGGGATCCTGATGAAAATAAGAATATTTCACCTTGAATTGACAGCCTTTCGCCCTTTTTAACTCATACTTTTTCCTTTCATTCCTGGATTTTCTATTTACCATGGTCTGAGAAACACTGCACAGTAAATATCCTTCTGCCCAATTCTTCCACTGAAGGTGATTGTGCCAGAATCCCTGGAGACTTTCTGTGAAACTTTCCATTGCTGCTTCTCGCGGACCTGAAAACTGTTGGTGGCATAAATCATCTGCATTTTACAGATTCCCAGACATCAGGGATGCAATTTCCAGGAGACAGGAGGGGGGGAGGTCTTCCTTCATTTTTCAAAACCTTGCAGTAGAATATAGTTATTAATGGGTTTCCTTTCCCTTTCATATTGGAAGAAGCCTTTAAGGGAACCTGTTTTGCATTCAGATTAGCACAAGATCTGTCATTAACTGATATAGGGAAAGACTGTTTTTTCAATACATCTGCTGTGGCTATTATTTTTAATTACACTCCTGCTGCTGTAAATTGGTTGTGATTTGTAACCATAATATTTTAAAACAGAAGGTGAAACACGGAATACAGAGAGGTGCTAGGAAATACAAAGACATTGGTACCAACGGGAAATAAAATGTTCTACCTTAAACAACAGATTTGGTATTGTGAAGGTGAAACAAACAGCATGTGAAAACATGACTAAATCCAGACTAAATTAGAAACTAAATTATGTATGGTGTGTGAGCAGGCAAGATGGTGTACCTGCTGGATTTCAGTTTCCTGAGAATCTAGACTTAATGCCTTGTGACTGGAAAGAGTGCTAAAATACCACCATCCATCAACCTTCTATTTCTGCCTAATGTTGGAACAATCTGAAATTGGATCAGTTCAGTATCTTTATCAGTGGACATGCTTTGGGAAATACTTCAATAAAAAGCACATGATATGACTTCAGGGATGAGCTTTCTGGATGATCTTTCTGGATTTTATGAAATCCAAATGACTGATTCATCCAAGAGAGCTTTCAGGACCACAAAAAAATGACAGAAAGTTCAGCCTTATCAGGGAAAGATTTTAAAACTGTAGGTTCAGCCCCAGTTGCAAACAATTATTTCTGATATACCATAACCAGCACAAAGACTTTCAGAATCACTGTTTCAACTGAGAAACGTCCAACATTCCACAACTTTGTTTTCCTTAATTAAACTTCACATCATTCTTTCTTCTAGGAAAACATTTCCTATTGTATCACAGTCAGACCTAAAAGTTTTGGGGTTTTTATTTACAAAAAAGATATTTTGACAGGAGACCACACAGCCATGTTGCATGGAAACCTCTCTGTCAACCTACTGATGCCTCATCCGTCTTAATGAAGATTAAAGCAGACGGGTTTCTCATGTCCAGACAGGGTGAAATGAAGCACAGATCTGAATTTTGCAACACAGTTCCTTAACTCTAACATACAGAAGGTTAGGCCTTTTTTGTTTCTTTGTTTCATCATTTGTTCTTCAAGTAGTTTAATAGCTACATTTTTTTTTAAAAGTCTTCAGGGGAAAGTACAGGTTCATATGCTGACTTACATAATTCAGCTGGGTGTTGTACTCTTAAGTCAACTGTATGCTCACCAGGAATGCATCACACTTCTCTTGACCACACTGTGCAAACGGTAATGGTGATAAACATCTTGACAGTTTTTCTATTTTTTT
>VZRL01000634.1:115206-130213 GCA_013397895.1 Origma solitaria
TCAGTCAATGGTTATTGAATCTGGTCAGTGGCTGCCAGTACCACCAGGCATTTATTAGAGTTTACTCTGTAAATATAGATGAGCAATGAACCACAGCATTGGATTCAATCACACCATAACACAGGAAAAATCTAAATTTGATTCAGGTTTTGCCACATGAGTCCACATGAGCCGCAATAAATGCATGTGATCTATCATGTCTGGCAAGGGAATGAAACAATATTGCTACAGAAAAAAATTTAAGTCTCTGAGCTGAGACCTAAAGAGATTTCAGTGGAATTTTTCTTTTCTTGACGAAAAAACAAACTAACCCAAAACCAAACAAATGATAAAAAAACACCTTCTCTGTCACAGAATGGGTGGGTTTGGGTGGAAACACTGGAGATCATCTCTTCCAGCCTCCCTGATCCAGCAGGGCCCCCCAGAGAATGCTGCCGGGGATGGTGCTGAGATGGCATTTGCATCCTTTTGCATTCACAGAAGTTATAAGCACACACTGCAAAGGCCGAGAGCAGTGTCAGCAGCTCATTACCTGCGTCACAAGGGACACAAGGCTCCACGTCACTTGCTCTGACACGTAGAATCACAGAATCATAGAAACATGGACTCGTTTGGGTCAAAAAGGGACCGTAAAGACCACCTCGTTGCAAGCCCCCTGCCATGGGGCGCTTTCCACCCTTGAGCAGACTGCTCAAAGCCTCGCCCAGCCTGGCCTCGGATGGAGTTTGGCAGCAGCCGTGTCAGAGTTATAATGAGCTCTGTCTGTCTTGCCAGCCTGTCCTGTGTGTCAGGGTCCTTGGAGGCTGTGACTGTCCTGAGTGGGGCACTGATGGCATTGGGGGTGACACCATGCGGATAAATATTTCAGACAAATACAATTCTCCAGCCTGTTTGACTTTTTAGTTTGTTTGTTTGGGGGTTTTTTGTTTGGTTTTTTGTTTGGTTTTTTGTTTGTTTTGGTTTCGGTTTTGGTTTTTTCCTTGTTTGTTTGTTTTTGGTTTTGGTTTGGGGTTTTTTTGTTGTTGTTGTTTAAATACCTGTTTGGCTGGGCACTGCAGCATTCAGCAGTCAGAGCTCTGGCAGACTTCAGGCAGCATTTTCTTTTTTTTCCAGGGAGCTGAGGAAAAGGGAAGTGGGGAGCAGATCTGCTGCAGCACCAGCATCTGTGGAAAGCAGATCACATAGGATCTTCCCAGTGAGATCACCAATTTTTAGCACCAATTACTAACAGGGGTAGTAAACACACCTTCAAAAAACATGGCTATAGAGTGGGTAAAAATAAAAAAGGTAATTTTACCAGTGTGTTTTTCCATCCCTTTCAGGATTTTAAGCATCAGATACTCATGAGCTCAATGGTACAAGAAGAGTCTTAGGGAAGGGGCAGAGTTGTTGCAGGTTTCTCAATCAGAGCTGGGCTATGTATGCACTCCTCTGTAGGACACCTTCTCAAGATTTATCATTGATACTCCAGAGCTATATGAAGGGGATGAAAGGGAAAAAAACCCAAACCAAACACCAAAAAAACCACAACCAATCAGAAAAAATACCTTTCTTTTTTTTTAATCTGAAGAAGTGATAAAAACAATATAAACTGTAATTCAATTGCTGGTCACTTTAGCATAGGCATGAAAAGAGGATGTGACAATTTTTGCACAAAAGCAGGTATTTTAATTTAGTTCTCAAGTAGTGTCCCACTGTATATTGCAGTCCTGCAGACATTCTAAAATAATCCAAGACAAATTTGAAATTTATAATTGATGCGCTAAATCTGTAAGAAAGAAAAAGAAAGAAAAAAAAAGGGAATAGAAAAGAACCCAGGCATATTTTGATTCTGCTATTAAACAAACAATAATTCGTCTTTCTGTGAAACTGCAATTGAACACAGAGCTTACTAAGCTGAAGATCAAATAGCAGAGACTAATTCAGAATGTAAGAGTTTCTAAAAAGTCTCATGGATGCTTAGAATCTCATCGGTTCTTGTGAAGTTCTTCATTTTTTTTCATATATTTAACTTTACCGATATTCTTTGCTAAAATAAAACTATATAATTTAGTACTTCAAAATGTTGTGTTTCTCTTTTCAATAGAACTTCTCTCAAAAACTTCTTTTTACAGGGAAGTGTATGGGGAAGTGTTTCCAGCATGCTTCCGGTGGATGAATAACATACAACGTGATGTTATTCAGAGATTTTTTTGTTAAAGCATTTAAAAATTGAATTTACATCCATAGTGGGTGTTTTATATATGCATCCATACCTTGGAGGGTATTTTACGATGTGGGAGTAAATTGTAAAGACTGTGATTGTAAATTGCTGTGAATAAGCAATGCCATGCACTGCATGGGAAACTGGTAGGCTGCGAGTGTAAACTTCTCTGTTTGGGCTGAACCACTCAAACCAGCGCCAGTGGGGCTGCACTCCAGCCAGGGCCCTCCAGGACACCTCTCTGTGCTCATTTCTCTTGGAAAATGAGGTCGGTGTGGGAGCAGAGCCAGCAGAGAAAGGGTACAAAGGCTGATGCTCACAGGTTCTGCAGTCCAGATCTGGATGGGCTGCACAGAGGGATCTCCAGCAGTGACCTCCCTGATGGAATGCAGGCCACGCTAGCCAGAGCCACCATGAACACCATGAGACCCTTCCTGGAGCACTGGGTCCTGCTCTGGGGCCATGAAAATCAGAAGGACATGGAGTGGGTCCAGAGGCCATGGAGATGATCGCAGGCTGGAGCATCTCCGCAATGGAGACAGCTGAGAACAGGGGCCGTTCAGCCTGTGGATGCGAAGGCTCCAGGGAGACTTTACTGCCCTTTCCAGCAGCTAAAGGGGCTCCAAGTGAGCTGTAGAGGGGCTGTTGAGAAGGGAATGTAGTGACAGAACAAGGGGGACTGGCTTGAAACTGAGACTAGGTTCAAATTAGATTTAAGGAAGAGATTCTTCCCCGTGAGGGTGGTGAGGCACTGGCACAGGCTGCCCAGAGAAACTGTGCATACCCCAACCCTGGAAGTGTCCAAGGCCAGGCTGAATTAGATTCTGAGCATCCTGGACTAGCAGAAGGTGTACCTGCCCACTGGAGGGTTTTTGGAGCAAGATGGCTTTTAAAGGCCTCTTCTAACCCAAACCATCCTGTGATGCTGTGATTCTGTGATGCTGTGATTTGTCCCAGTGATAAATAATACAGAGAGCACAAGGCATCTAAATATAGAGACGCCACAGCGACTAAATTGCAGAGCTCTGAGAGGAGCAGCTGAGACGCATGTGAGCGAGGCTGGGCCCCAGAGATGCTCGTGGCAATGAAAACAGTTGCCATGGAGACAACAAAGAAAGGCCAACCAAAGGAATTACCAAAAAAGCGTCAGTCTGAGAGTGCCTGATGTTGAATAATGCAGGGTTGCTGCAGCCCCAGCGCTGTTTCGGAGCCCGGGGTGCACTGAACATGCACCTTTCTGTTTGCTGCTCTGCAGATGGTGCCCAGTGCTTTCTTACAGGCACTGGCAATTAACAGAAACAAACAAAAAATCAAAACAACAACAAAAAAATTTAAAAAAAATAAAAAAAGGGGAGCAGGAGCAATAAATGGAGTTAAAACCCTTTTTAAAAGGAATGGTTCTCCTTGCCTGTGCTGGAAGTAGGATTTCTGCTGATGCTGTTTCTTAGCATTTAGCTCACAGAAAACAGTCTCTACATGAGGAAAGGAGAGAAGGAAAATCAATAATGCTTGATCATTGGAAAGCTAAAACCATTAGAAGCACATGGAAGATTGGAGTTCTCATTGAGGCAGGTATTGCTCCTCCCTGCACATCTGCTTCTCTGTTCTGCAGTCTCACATGCAGTGAAGAGCAGCACAGCATTATTGAGCCAGTTCTGGGTTTTTACTTGGGCCAAAATCAGTCATTAATGTAAAACACAAAAAGAAAACCCCATGTGAAAAATTAAAAAAAAAAAAAAAAGCCCTAGAGAAGGCTCTTGTATGCAGCAAAGAAAATAGTATTTTGTGGCATATAACAATAAGAAGCTCATATTAATTCCAAAATAGATAGTTGTCATCCCTACTAAATTTAAAAAAAAAAAAAAAAAAGAAGTGTTTTTAAATTTTACACTAAAACTGTTCTGCACAGAATTATTACTAGTTTAGCATTCCTGGAACAAAGTTACATCCCTGCTTTTAGTAGAGATGTTGTCATACATGGGAGGACTTTGAGGATATCTTTTGGCTTTTCTTGGAGTAAAGACAGTGAAAAAAGAGAAGCTGCTGCTTTCACAGGGAAAATGGAAATGTGCAGATTTTTTTCCCGAACAACAAATATTATAATAGTTCTACAATAGTATTCAATAATAATATTCGAAAAATTATATAATTCTAATTAATTTGTGTTATATTACCCAAAGGACAGCTTGAAAATACGTGTCCATACAGCTTTTCACCAGAAAGTGAAAAGTTGTAGGCAAGTGTCTACAAATGTATGAAATACCCTGTCAACTAAACACATGACACAAAATGTGTTTTCTGTTTAAAAAATTCACACTGCACAAACAAAAGTAGTTTATGCATAACTTAAGCCAGAAACTTAAACTAACAAGATATCAGTGCTTGACTTTACTGTATTCCTCTGAGAATAGTTCACGGTAACTTAACAACATTTTTGGAATATGTACTACCACAGCAAAGGCACATGTGCTAAAACCTTTGAAGCAGAAACTTTCAGGCAATCCTTTTCTGTATTAAGTCACTTGTTGATTGCAAAGATACCAAACTAAAGCCTTTGGTTGGACTTACTTGGGTATAATCTCTAGCTTGAAAATAGAATGCTGGGCAATTAGAATTGGCTCATAGCCCCTTGCTTTGCTGACATCAACCTCTTCTCTTGGGAGATACAGAGAATTAAATTAATACTTTTGAAGCGTTGTGGAGCTCTTGTAAAGATAAGCTGTAATACAGTCAGTGTGCAATATAATTAATATAAACACAATAGGATTTTTTTTAACCTAAAGGCTAAAAATTACACAGCAGTAATATATTGTTGTTCAGAGAAAATAATTTGGAAGTCATTCATAATTCATATACTCCCTAAATTGTCCTTTTATAGGATTTAGATGGTTCTAGGAAATATACAGCAAGATTTATTTTGATGCGCTGTTTTTTCTGGAATTCAAGTTTTAATTATCCTCTTGTGGCTTTCAACTCTAGGAGGCAAAAAAAACCCCCCTCAAACCAGGTCACTCATCGAGATGCTCCGTGGCTGCTGTGGGTTGACCCAGGTCAGCAGCTAAGCACCCATTTACTCATGCAGGGTGCAAACCCATGGGCCAAGCTAAAGACCATTTAACAAGAATGAAGGGGTTTTTTTTAAAAAAAAGTGATCAAACACAATTTTTCACCACCTGTCCCCAGCAGAATGAAGCCCAGGCAATCCCTGAGCAATGGCAACCTCCGGTCTTTCAGGTGACCCTGATGTTGCATGATATGGAATATTCTTTGTCCATAATGGCAAGAGTCTTAAGACTGTTCACTTAAATATTTTTGTTTTCCCAACCATTTTAAATAATAATTGGCCTAATAAGTGTCTTCTTCCTATTCTAAAGACTGCTAACAGAGACAATGTCTGGAAAACAAAATCTGTCTATAGAGAACTAAGACACTGAAGGTTAGAAATACTTCCTGTTTAGTGTTTAATTCCCACTATTAAAATCTGAATTCTCGCTGTTGAAATTTGCATTTTGAATGCAAAACAGTGTAGTGAAGGTTAAAATGACAATTTGATACGCAGCTACTGAAGGCAGCATATGCCTGAAATTATTCTGAAAACTGGCGTCAAAGAAAAGCACGTGTGTGAGGGGGATGTTGGTGTTGCATAGCATCAGAAGGCTGCTTAAACAGCTTCTTCTAATGGCATTAATCAATCTCACTGCAGATGAATCGAGTTAGAATCTGCAGATATTCTAATACAAGGCATTTAAGCTTTTCAGACTATGCACTAAGATGCCTCCTAAATTCCTTTTCAGGCTTTTCCTGAAATTTGCTGTTTCTCAGCTGGAAACGAGTGTTTATTACACTTTCCAGAACGTTGCCACTTTCAAAGCTGCCTCCTTCATTTTGCAGTCTTGTAATAACCTGGCTTCACTCAATTCAACAGAAGGTTTTCAGTCAGCTTCAGGTGTTTTCCTGAACTTCAGTCAGTGAACACAGATGGAGTTTTATCTTTTGTCCTCATCTCTAAACTTCATTTCCAAGTCATCTGTATTTTGTTTTTATAATCTTCAGCAATCAGGTTTTAACGTAAGTAAATACCTGTCAAGTGTAAGACAGAAACAACTCAACATTCCTTATTAAAATGGTGGGGAGGACGGAGTTTATTTGTATATGAAATTCTTAAAAGTAAGTGGTTTAGTAGGTTTGAAAGACATTTTGAAAAAATCTCATATCTTTAGACTGCACTACTTCAAATACTACAAGTTTTAGTTGTGGGGGTTGTATTTATTTATTTATTTATTTAAGCCACAATTACAAAGTACTTGTAAAACAAGCCAAACATTTTATAATCATGCTTAATTTAGATTGATGAATTTCCACTGAGAATAAGTTTATTCTTAGTTAATTCTCCAACATCCATTCCACTTTCAGAACAACCCAGCCCGATATGTGAAACAAACGTAGTTACAGTTCTTGTTATGTTAGTCTTTGCTGCAGCTCCACATTATGTCTCTGTGGATATACTGTTGAAGCAGATTTTCCACCCAAATCCAAATAAATCATCAGTTTCTTAATATTGTTCTCATCTCTTTCCCAAAGAAACATGGCATTGTTGGACATAAAAAGCTTGAGAGACACGGCTCATACTCTTCCAACAAGAATGTTCAGAGAGCTTTAATAAAAACAAATAAAAGGTAACATCTTTTCATAATCTCTTGAGTATGAATATAAAGTATTCAACACACTTTTCATCCCACTGTTAAAAAAAAAACAAAACCAAAATATAAAGAAATTCAAGACAAAGAAGAGATGAGTATTGAGAAATTCAGTACAGCTGTTACAAAATTGTCAATTTGACTCTAATGAGCCATTTAGCTATAGGGACATGTTTGGGTTATATTTTCTTATGGTGAAGCTTTGTCATGCAAAGAGGTGTCAGACAACGGCATCAATCCACTCTCCACACAGGACAATTAGAGCAAGTTCACAAATACCAACTATTATAATTTCTCAGACTGATATTGAAATGCTGTGAAGATCTAGCCTGTGTAATTTAAGTGAGGGAGATCTGGACACCTATTCTGCAACACAATTTGGAGGAGTCAGGTCACTTCATCCTTGCACTGTGGAAAGCAGGAAAGTGTCAAGGATCACCTTGGCTCCAAACCAGCAAAGATCTGGGAGACTGATATTGCTATTTGTCTTATGGAAGGCAATATATTCACTTCAAAGGTTAGCAATCTGAGATGCAACATTCGTCACACTTAAAATTTCAGAGGGAAGGAAAGAATGAAATGTCACAATTCTCAAAAAAAAAAAAAAAAGGAAAAAGAAAAAAGAAAGAAAAATAAATCTTCAGTTAGATCTGCTTGTCACAGTTCTGCCCACAAAGCGTGGGAGTATCTGACAGAAAATCAGCTTCCAAGATTCAAGTGATATGTCCTCATCAACAGCTTTGCCAAGAAAGTGGTAACCCTTTATGTTTGTTTTTCCACCAAACCCATTAGTCTCTGTAGCTTTTTGCAGTATTGGCAGCTGGCAAAGTTTAAGAGGCAACCCAATTAATTCATTTGGCAACACAGATCTTGTACTTATGCTGGGCATCTGCAAGTGTTCAGACTGCCTGAAGCAATGTGAAAGAACAGGATAAAAAAAGTCTGCTGATAGAAACACTGGCAAAGGCAACTCACAACTCCACTAGTTCAGCCTTAAAATAGATCTTCAGTGCAGAAAACAATTATCAACAGGAGTTGACAAACCTTTGGAAACTCTGCGTGAAACATTTAATGCAGTTATAATTCGTGACATCTATGTCACAAAAATGTCCCAAACATTCTTTATGACAAGATACTTATTTTGAGATCTCTTCTTTGGTGATACCACATGCTAGACTCCATGTGTGCTCACAGCAACACAAATTCAGGCTGCTAGGAGATATTTTGCTCTTGAAGCCATTGAGCTTCTTCCTCAAATTTGGGAAGAAGAGTTTGAGTGAGAATGCGAAAAATGTTTGAACAGAGCTGCAAACAAAATAGATGTGTGGAGATAGTTCAGGTTTGGGCATATAGGAATGGTCACACGGTCCAGGAGAGGAAGTGCTGCCTTTCAGCAATAGGACAAAAAGGTAAAAAATTTCTCCTGGATTTTTTTTCCTAATCCCACCTACCACATGTTTGCAACAGGAAGGGCTTTGGCTTTTTGTTTTCTGTTCAACTATTTGAAGGGTGGTTTTATAGGGGTTCTTCACTTCTTTCCTTTCTTTTATATTTTTTCAACCTAAATACTCCCTCTGTAAGCATGTTCTCTCTTGCCCTGAAAGAGATGTTCTCTCTTGCTCATTGCACTCATTGCCATACATGTTAAGCTTCTTTTTCATTGAGTCACCCTCACCCTACATGCCATAGCACATTCACTTAAGACTTGCTGTGGCCACAATCTGGATCAAGATCTGGATTTCCAGACAAGACACACAGGGGTTTTTTCCAGTAAGTTTATGACTTTCAGATGACCACATATGAGGTCAAATGAGTTTTTTTTCCAGCTGAATCTACTACTAAAACTGTCATTTTTACAATATTTAATCTGAAAGATACATCGTGGGCCAAAAGGGAGTCTTCAAAAAAGCCTTCAGGATTATAGACTTAAACTAGCCCTGTCTTGACACTTTATTAAAAAAAAAAAAAAAAAAAAAAAAGCAAAATAGTAGTGATTACTCATTTAGAGGAAATAATAAAATATTCTTATGTCGGGGCAGCAAGGAGATGCCTTGGATTAAGTAGGTGAATTAATAAATAGATAAAGACAACCTTACAGATAAAAAAGGTAGCATGGTTCTCTTTCTGAAAAGGGAAAGCAGAATAGTTTATTCACTGGGAGGGGGAAAAGTAATTGATTAGCATTCTTACATTGAGAGACCCTCAGTGTCCTCTGGCATTGAAGTCTGCAGTGCACCCGAAGTGCATCCTTACACCTCATGTTGGTGACCGTCACCAGGCATTTAGCCACAAAATGAAAAAACAAAGTTTGGCTTCTTCACTGAAGTGCCTCCTGGAGGAGAGAAACTGCCCCTCTGATGCAGAATTAAGGTCACTGGGCATGTTCACACTCTGGTGTTGGTTCTGTGAGCTCCAGGTGTGCCTTCCAGCAAAAACAGACTGAAGTGTTGGACAGTCCCGGCAGAGCGTCCTCACACAGAATCACAGAATCAGCTGCGCTGGAAGGGACCCACATGGATCATCAATGTCACACTCCTAGCCCTGCACAGGACCACCCCTAAGAGTAACACCTTGTGCCTGAGGGTAGGGTCCAAATTCTTCTGCTGAGAAAAATCAGACAGTAAAACAGTTTCTTTCAGTATCTCCTGAGAGAGAACTGCAGACATTCTTCTTCACATGCCTGAGTTACATCACAAAGAGATGGACCTGTTGGAGCAGGGCCTGTTATGAGAAGACAATGGGGAATGGTTTTAAAATGGAGGAGGGTCAATATAGACCAGGTATAATGAAGAAGTTTTTTACAATGAGGGCAGCAAAAAACGAAGGCACAGGTTGCCCAAAGAGTTGGTGGATGCCCCATCCCTAGACGCAAACGAGGCCCATTTGGATGAGGCTCTGAGCAACCTGATCTCATTTAAAAATTCTCTGCTTGTTGGGGAGGGGAGGACTAGATGACCTTTAAAAGTCATCAAATCACAATTATTCTCTGATGATATAAATCCTCTAACTCATACATCTATGTGGAGTCCAAGCTAGAGAAACTCTTTGCAGGTCAGGATTCAGGTACAAAACCAAATCAGTGTCTTATAAACAACAGATTAACAATTTGTCCTTTGACGTAAGAACTTCTGGAGTGCAATTGAGTTGTCCTCACCAGTTCTGATGTTTTGCTCCAGCAGCCTTGAAGGCTGAGCATCAGTCACACAACCATTTTCCCTGTATTAGCCCAGATATCCATCTCCAGCTGCCAAGAATCAAGTTTCACAAGACTTGCAAGATTCACGAGATCATTTTGTAGTCCTTCTTGAGGCAGATATTCTGAAGTCCCTGGCTGAGGTGCCTCAGTGGCACAGAGCACCTACACCAAGCTCCCAGTGAGGTCCCTTTCCCCCTGCTACAGAATACTGAGCTTCCTTTCAAGTCCCAGGGCTTCATGATCTTGAGCAAAATGAGTTTGTTCTGCTGAGAAACAGACAGAGCACATCAGAGCCTCCTGCCGTGGGGAAGAGATGAACACGTCAGTGTATGGCAGACTCTGGTAAAAGTGGAAATGGTGGCTGAAGAGGGTGGGAATTTGGGGATATAGTGATAGATTTTGAGGCAGGATAGAACGTTCAGTTATGTGCTTGTGGACTCATTGGCTTTGGTAAACGGGCAGGAGAAGCAGTGATGGGAATTTACTGCCTTGTTGAAGGCCAGACTATGGGAGCACAAAGAAAGAGCACTGTAGAAACTACCACATCATTGCGGAAGGAAAATTTTGGGAGAGAAGAGGCAACAACACCTAACTTAGGAGTGAGTTAATTGCCTGATAATTTGATGGTCCGTGTCTCTGGGTAGATTTTTTCTGTGCTGTCATGCAGAGACACACTGAAACACGTAAATATTTTACGCATCTGGAAGTGTCATATCACATCAAGCTGTGCATAGCAGAGCAGTTCATCTGGCAAAGGCACAAAAAATGTGACTTTGTATTAATGCACATAAAAGAAGGGAAGAGCATCCTAATTTAAAGAACTGGTCAGTGATATAGTAGACAATGTTTGGGGGCTGGAAATTAAATATTTGAGTAAAGAGATTCCCTTCCAATTTGCATTGATGTAACAGACCTGAGACAAACACAAGCACATCTTGGCTCATCATTTTTATGCTTCCGGATTTTACTCTTCATTATTTATTTGCAGAGCTTTTTAAATCAACCAGCCAATATTTATTCCAAACTGTTTCCTCTTGAAACTAGAGCAAACCGGGAGAGGGAAGGAGGTGCTTTGTGTGAAATCCGTGTAGGACTTCAGTCACACAGAGATCCTGAGCACAAAGTTTGTTTGCTGCTCCTAATGGAAATTAAAAAAATACGAAGACTTTCATATTTTCAATGCACATGGAAGGAAGATTTGGGGTTTGGTTTACAGGAAAGGATTGAGTAAATGAGACAAGCAGGAATGATTATATTCAGGAGATGGACATTTTTCCATTGATGCATTTCAAAATGAAACATTTTGAAACATCCCCCTGTCTTTTGGGCAGTAACAAAAATCTCAGTGACTTTACTCTGTGAAGGCTGCTTTTATGCAAATGTTGCTACCCTGGAAAGATCAATTTTGTCACCACCAGCTGGAAAGGAAACTGTCATGACATCAGGAAAGAATATGAGTTTTGGTTAAACAATTCTAAAGTGAAATTCTCCCTGGAGAAATGGCACACAAGAAAAGCAAGAAGCAGCTGAGAACCATTTAAAGTCCAGCAGGATGGCTGTCACCAATGAAAGAATTATTACAGAGCAGCCAAGTACAAGAAATAACAGAGGAAAATGAAGGTTACAGCTATTGCAGGAGTTTTTCTTCTCTCTCTCTTCCACTTTGCCCCCTACTAACTTATTTGGAAGGAAAAGACAACATTTTCAATCTCTTTTCAAAAGATCCTCAGCTGGTACTTTTAGCTCAATTCTAGCTGTTACAGAATGTTGCTAACCCCATAAATGTGCAAATGGACAACTAATGCCACCACTTCTGCTGAGCAAACAGCTAAATTGTGCATATCACTTATTTCATACAACATCCAGCAAAATGCATTATTATGTTTTTTTTCTTTCCTGACATGATACAAAGTTTATAAGAATTTGGGAGCAGGAGGAAAACAGAAATTGGTGTGAATAATAATCTGGACGCAAATAGAACTTCTTAAATGAAGGTTGAAAGCATTTAAAAATAAATCTCTTCCAAGGGGGAAAAAAACCCCATTTGTCGGGGCATAGAAAAGTTAAAAAGAATATCAGTAAGACAGTAATCCACAAGAAAATCAAAACCTTAAAATAAAAGTTGCCAAATTTATGTTGATAGCTTTAGCAATGGTTGATAATGTGGAAATTTAGGAGTGAGTCTGATTTGACTTCTGTGGAGCTAAAATACTGCAAATTTTGAATATGGGTCTAGGAGGCTGATTTTTTTCCTCTGAATGATCAAAATGCTAGGCGATTTCTTTCAAACACAGAAAAATACTCTCCAGACAAAATCTTTTTGTTCAGAGCAAATACAGTAGCTATCACTGGAAGAGTGAAGGGCAGTTCAGCAGAGACTGAGCAGGTGCTTGTCATAATTTGGTGGGCACTGAACCAGGCCCAGGTGGTTGAGGTCAAAAGCATTTGTCTGCACAGAGGTTACAGTCAGACACCACCTTCAGAGATATTTTGTAGTGCATATGGGATTAAATCTATTTCTGCAGTAAAAAGAATGGAAACTGCATATGTTCCACCACAGCAGTTACTGCCCAGGGAAGGAGGCAAAGGAGAGAGAGAAAGGGAAGAACTCACACGGATTGACACCTCTTCAAGTGTCTGCCCTCAAGTTCATCATGGCAATGACTAAAATCACTTCACAATGAAGGCAGTGGGTAGAAAAAGGTCTGCACCTCTAGGGAATGCTCCTGAGTGGGCAAAGAGGTAACTCTGGTCCCTAGCACATTCCTGAAAGGAAGTAGAAGAGAATCCCAACTAAGCCCACGAACAATTTCAAATTCAGACCAAGTTTCCTAC
Organism: Origma solitaria; assembly: GCA_013397895.1. Classification (NCBI taxonomy): domain Eukaryota; kingdom Metazoa; phylum Chordata; class Aves; order Passeriformes; family Acanthizidae; genus Origma; species Origma solitaria. The sequence goes on from VZRL01000634.1 coordinate 128,138, forward strand.
TGCTAAACACCTGACCATACGACTTGATCCTAGAGGTCTTTTCCAATGTAAATGTTTTGATGATTTTGCAGCAAGCTGATGGAAAACTTTCTACAGGAACTGCACCATGGCTCAGGTGCTTCACACCATCACCACATCTTGAGGTGGAAATCAAATAGATTGTGATTTGGGATGAAGCTGACTCAACTACAGGAGCCATAGCAGGTTATGAGCTTGGTTTTCATAGAACCGTTAGGGCTGGTAAAAGCCTCTAAGATAATCAAGCCCAACTATTAACCCATTCCTGTCAAGGCCACGACCGAAGCGTGTTCCTGAGTGACACATCTGCATGTCATTTATGTACCTCCAGGGATGGAGACTCCAGTGCTGCCCCGGACATCTTGCTCCATTGCTTGACAATCTTTCCATGAAGAATTTTTTAATAATATCCAATCTAAACTTCGCCTGGTGCAGCTTGAGGCAATCTCCTCTTGTCCTGTCACTTATTACCTGGGAGAAGAGCCTGGCCCCCACTTGGCTACAAACTCCTGTCAGGGAGTTGTAGAGGGCAGTAAGTCCTTCCCAAGCCTCATTTTCTCCAGGCTAACCAACCCTACCTCCCTCAGTCACTCCTCACAAGAATTGTGCTCCGTGGCCCTTCTCTGGACATGGGTTTGAACATGGGTTTGAAGCAAAATATCTTTCTTTTCTGTGTGCAGAAGCTGCATGGGCTCAACTCCCCAACGGCTTGCTGGACACAGGGCTGGACCCTGAGGACAACCTGACACAAAGGGACGACAGTCCTTGCTTTGTCAGACACCATCAATAGAAAAATGCTACCACGTTTCAGTTCAGAAACTGACAGGAAACCTGAGAAGAGGCACATCCAGAGCTGGCAACCAGAAGCAAAATATCCTTTCTTGTCAGAAAAAAAGGAGAAAACAGTCCATGGCTACCCCGAGCTGACCACACTTCTTGGCCAGACTGTTTCCACAGCAAGGGCATACTCAGGCACGTACAAGAGACATTTTAAAATGGCTCTACACTGTATTTGGGAGTGCTTCAGTGAGGCTACAAATCAAGAAGGCAATGCCAGCCATAGGAAGGGGGGATCTGAGTCACGTTTTGTCTGTGCGAGGTTTGTCCCAGAGCTGACACTTGGGATGGGAGATGGGTGACTCCAGCCAGACGGAAATATTGGGAAAGGAAGGAGGCACCCAGTGCATTCACTTTGTTCCTCTGCCTTTGTTTGGTCTGCTGTAAGGTACAGTCTGAGCATTTTCCATTGCAATTGTGGCAATCTTTGCCCGGTGTCTGCAGGTTCTTTCTTATTCAAAGAGCAGCAAATGAATCTTGTGAAGCCTTTGATGTTCCTTCTGTACTTTAAATAGCTATCACTTAATCTGTGATACACACACGGGATGCTTTGTTATGCATACTGAATTGTACATTCTGCACCTCAGAGGAGAGACGATTCCGAGCAGTTGCTGCTAAAACCCAAATCCAGCCTGGAAATGATAAGATTTTTCTCTACAAAACACACAAGAAGGCTTCTAGCCTTTTCTCAGCCATCATGCTACTTTCCTAATTCCACAAAAATCTTGACTGAAGTAATTTAAAGTATAAATGCTCGAGAGTATTTGCTTAAAATATGAAAAAAACAATTCAGGTAGTTTAGCACACTATCTATTTTATTTTCTATGGTATGCTAGTGAGCTTGTTCACTGGAAACATTTTACAAGTAAACAGGATCTTTTTAAAAAATCACAAACCCAAATTCTGAACGTGCAAGTGCAGGAATTTCTGCAAAGGACAGAAGCATACAGCAGGACATATAAGCCATAGGCTTATTAAAATGATCTGGTCTCAGTATGAATATTAAAGACTGGGAATAAGCTGTCCTATCCAGAAATAATTTATTGTGTAGTTTTGAATAATTAAATATAATATTACCAGGGCCTTGTTGAAGCAATTTGTAAGTAACAGCACACAGAATTTCTAAATGCATTGTTTTAAAAAGTAATAATGGAAGTTAATTGAGCAGAAATGCAAGAATTTTTAAAATAGCTCTTTTTTTTTTTTTTTTTTTTCTGTAAA
>VZRL01000634.1:130252-143593 GCA_013397895.1 Origma solitaria
AGCTTTTTTTTTTTTTTTTTTCTGGTAAGGACCATGGTCACCTAGAGACTAGGAATTTTGCCCAAGTCAAAATTTAGTTCAAGGTATTCTTATTTACCTAGGTATTTATCACTTGTGAGCTTGTGGTAGCATGTAATCCTTTCCCAGGAGCTTCCCTGTGCCCCTCAGCCCTAATCCTGGCCCACATCTGGAGGCGGCCAGCGCTGAGGTGTCTTGTGCAGTCAGGCTGTGGGAGGGAGGCAGATGCTCTGCACAAGCCCAGCTGGCTTTTTCAGGGGCTTTTTCAGCCCTCTCGAGAAATGCAGGTCTCAGGTGTCTGCAGCGGCACTGCAAACCACAGAGCACCTGAAGACCCTGAATATTTCATACCATGGAGTCCTGAATATCAGTTCAATTTACTGTATAAGGAGCAACTTTAAGGCCTGCTGGCTGCTGGCAACACTCAGCCCTCCTCTCAGCCTATAGACTATTTACAAAGCAGGGTTTTTGTAATGAGGGCGGTTAAAGAATGGCACAGGTTGCCCAGAAAAGTGGTAAGTGCCCCATCCCTGGAAATTTTTGAGGTCAGTCAGGACTCTGAGCATCCAGATCTACTGGAAGATGTCCCTGCCTCTGGCAGTGAGGGTAAAACTGTTTGGCCTTTAAAGGTTCCTTCCAACCTAAACTATTCTATGACGATTCTATTGTTCCTGTCTTAGAACATCCAAGAATTGTAATTATTTCTGTTTTCATCCCAGAATAGGTGGCTGTTGATATGCTGCGCTGAAATGTTTGAAGTGCTAGTCCCTGTCCACAATGTGATGAATGGCTCACTATTTTTACTTCAGAATTTCCAGGGTGACCATCTTTATGAGAATAACACATCAGACAGGAAAAAATACCCAGCATACACCCACAGATACAAAGAATCATGGTATGGTTATTGTTCAGCTTAGATACAGATCATGATCTTTACACTTGTGGTAGATTCACACTCAGAACCTCAGTGGCTCTGTAAATTCAATATTCTTTTACGTCCACTAATATTACTGCCTTCAAATGATAAAATCCACAGGTCACTATGAGTTGCACAGGAAAAACAGTTTGTGCTCTTATTTTCTTTCTCCAGTTCTTTAGTGGTGTTTAAAAAAACTATGCACGACAGAGAACATAACATAAATAGCTTTTAAGTGGAACAGATATAAATGCTGTAACGAAAGTGAAAAATTCCGAGGGACCTTAAGTAGGCAATGTCCTACCCCACAGGAAAGCAGGAGCAGAAGCAGGTGGAAATAATTGTCAGGGATCACTTTGACCAGTAATTAGTGCTGATCAAAACATTACATCTGCATTCCTACATCTACCCAGGTGCAATTAGATCACTGGCTGAAATATTCATGAACACACTGCTCATGCTCAAAGTGAACAACACAGATCCCTCAGCAGGCACAGCAGCCTTTAATTTCTGAAAGTCCCACCATACAAGTTGTGCTAAAAACTAACATGTGTAAGAGGAAATAAAAAGAAAAATGTCCTTTAAATGGGTTCCAAAGGATGACATTTCTTCTGTAGTGGGATATCGGTTTGGCATAATTAACAAAAGTGATGCTTTTTTGAACAAGTGGAGACAAGGCGTAGATACACTTCCCTAGGATAAATCAATTACCTATGAGATACCCTGTGTAAATATATTGTAGTTAAAACTTCAGAGTTTTTTTTCCGTGAGGAATACTTACTAGAATAATGAATTTGCAGGAGTTGCCTCTCATTTTTCCTGGCAACAGGACTTACCTAAAAAGTGTGCCCAAAGACACAGAGGACAACTGCAGCTGAGTGATCATGTGCTTTTCATGTGCCTGTAAAGCATGCTAAACTTGAATCATTTCTGTGATTAAAATAGTAGTAAAACAACCTAAATCAGATGTAGTTACTGAGTGCATTTAACTGCTTTCACACCGACTTTCAGAGGAATTTAGTAGACTTTGAAGTTTATTTGGGTAGAAAAGATAGGATTTAGGATTTAGCTGTATTTTACTGAATTTCTTTTCTTTTGTCAGTCTTACAATTTGGCAAAGTACTTTGCAAATCTCTCTCTTTATAGGAGCTTTTAGCAGAGTAGTGTGTAATTTAATCTGAGGAGAATTATACCCTGTTTTTAACCATTGGGTAGGGTAAAACTCCCACTGCCAACTGCACGATGACTTAGTTCTTAAACTAATTTAATAAAATAATATCCAAACACAGCAACATACAATGACATTGGCACTTGGGCCAGGCCATTGGAATGAAATGAATGTGCAATTGAGCCAAATAAAGGATATCCATGTGCATACAGTACCTCAGACTTTTGCAAACTGCTTGTTTGAAGCCACCAATGCCCTTTCATGCTGTGTTGATTTAGCAGACATTGCCAGTGCCACTGCCATGCACAGAACCCTGAGTATGAGCTTTGCTTATTAATGGATATATGTTGTTAAAGTGTAGGGATTAAACAGAGCTGACCTATTGTCCCTAAGGCTGTCCTTGATATGACCATGCCTCTCTATTCCAGTGGGTCCTGAGCCACTGCATCTTCACACTCTTCACATATCTCTGTAATGTGCTTTATTTCACCTGCAGCACCAATTTGAGAGAGACAAATTGCAGAGGTGCTCATTTTCAAATGCACCTTATGTCCTGCAAAAACGGAGAACTTCCCCCAGTTTGTTATTGTATCCCAAAATGTTGTTTACAGCAATGCTATTAGTTGGCTGCCTGAGCCCTGACCAGATGTAACACAACATGTGGTTGGCATAGTTTCATGATGAGTTTTTGAGTCTTTTTCTCAAAAACATTATGATCTGCCACTTCAAGGGGTTTGGTGTATGAATACTGCCCCAAGATGGTAACCATACACATCTTTCACATAAAATTAGGAGAAGTGTGTTGTAAATCAAGAGCGTATTAACATCAATTTCTGGTAACTGCTAAGGTGGGTTTAGCAGGGTGGCAATCTGATGTTGAAGAGGGGAAAAGAAAAATCTTGTACATGTAGTTTGGAAATACGAAACACTCACAACCTAGTGTTTTGCTATGCCAAATGCTGTGCTCATCATTTTGATCCATCAAAAATGGATCTCCCTTTGTTCAATGAGAGCATTTAACTAAGCAGCAGAAGACCCTCTTGTCCTCATTCCTGAGCTTGTTGTGTACCACGTTGTGCTTATCTCCAGGAACTCCAACAATGATGTTTGTCCCTCAGAAGAGCTACCCTATCTGTGCCTGCCCCCCCGCTCCAGCCAAATCTTGTTTTTGCTCCAGCGAAATCTTGTTTTTGCTCCAGCCAAATCTTGTTTTTGCTCCAGTCAAGTCTTGGTTTTGCTCCAGCCAAATCTTGTTCTTTCTCATGTCCGTGTTAATAACAAAAGTCCTTGGTCATTACAAGCAATCCTTGTTATTGCCAACAGTCCTTGGATCGCACCACGGCACCCAGATATCGGTGTTTGAGACATACACATGACCCTCTTATCTTACGGAATTCTGCAACACTCGGCTCTTTCAAGTTACCTTGCTGTGAAGAAAATATTCACTCATTTCCCACGGAGCAGAAGAAGACCCTTACATTCCAGGTCTTGCTGGCAAAGCTGTGCGCACCGTGGCCACCAACTCCCAGCAGTTCTTTTTCCATCCTCGCTACTGTAATGTTGCAATCACTTCTTGAGCTGCTTATCCTAAAGCGCCCATACAGTTAACTCTTAATTCATTCATTGAGCCTTCTGGGAAACAGTATTTTTAAGCCCAGAGCCTGACTCTCTAACAAAAACACTACCAGAATAACAATTGGGGTATGACTCCTAAGACATGGTCTTTTTTCAAGTGTTTCCTTTCCCAAGAGTGTTGATTTTCAAGCATGACTTTTCAGAACTCACTCATGGTTTGGTGCCTAGGCAGTGTAGATTTTTCAGGATGTATACTAACCCCACTCTTCCAAGAATCCTGGGCCTGCGTGAGAGCCTCCATACATGCATTCATCATTTTGTTTATTTCATCCTCTAAGTTTACCTGGAATTAAGTGCGTCTTAGTTGAACAACTGAACCTCTGGTGAGGCATCCTTGACTCATATCTTCAGTAGCAATGTTGGAATAAGTTCTTGCCTGCACCAACATCTCCTTGCTGGTAGGTGGTGTTCCACACCAGGTGTTGCCCTACACCACCAATTCTGTCAAAAGCACTGTCTGCCAGGCCATAGCCTGGTTTGGCCAGAAAAGGGCAGCAATTCAACAATTTTCAGAGAATAGCAGGTGGATTGTGGCTGGAAGAGACCTCTGCAGGTCACCTGGCCCAACCCAGCAGGGACTCCTTGAGGCAGCCCATTGTCCAGGACTATGCCTGCCAGGACTATTCTCAGCTTCTCCAAGGATGGAGAATCCGCAGCCTCTCTGTGCAACTTGTTCCGCCACTAACTTTTTAAAAAGGTAGTAGCCAGTCTGGTAGCATTAGAACAACTCTGCCAGTGTATCTTTTGGGGTAGAAAATGGAAGTACAGAGGGAAAATGTGTAACTACGAGCACTTGAGGCTGCCTTTGTCACCAAGCTTTGTCACGATGTAGAGCCATATGAAGTTTAATCTGCACTCTATTTTTCACTGAGCTCTTCTATGCAGTTTACAAGGAGGAAAAACAGATAGCAAGAAACATACGCTTAAACAGAACATCTGAACAGTTACATTTCATGCCCCTTCAAAGTAATTTGCTTATCTACCTTAGTTCAGATAGATTCTGCAAGGAATTAATCAGAAACATTTCATATTTTCAGTAGATATACTTTACCAATTCATTTTCAAAACAGAGATAATTCATAGTCTGGCTTCCTACTGTTTGTGATTTGAGTATTCTTTGCTCTGTGGGCAAAAAATGAAGACAATGTTATTAACTATTCAGTAATATAGAAAATCACATTGCAAAACTGCCATGAAGTCATTTATATGCAGAGAAACAGCCCATATAGAAATCAATACCTCCACCTCTGCATGAATGAAGGGCATCTCTCACAGCGAAGCTTCTTTTCCATGTAGGCACTGTCATGAGAGACCAGTCTGAGAAAAAACTACAGATAGTTGATGTTCGGTGAGTGGGAACTTCTCTGACAGAAGGGTGCCTATTCTGGCTTTGAAGCTGATGGAAAATACTTCTGCCTCTCTGAGGACCTGGTCTAGTCTGGCCATAAATTCTTCTGCCTTGAACTTCAAAAAATCCAGCTCTTTTAAAACTCTGAAACAGGAACTAATCTTTTGGGAAAACCTGGCTTTCATCTAAATAAATTAGAAACTAGTTTCAGACTCCAAATAAGAACTATAGGATGAACTTCTAGCACGTTCCATTTAATGCAACAATACTTTCTCGGCAGTCTCTGCCATTCCCATTGCTGTTCAAACACAAAGGAGGTTATTTACAGAGCATCATTATCCCCTTTTACTTTATTTCTCACAAAAAGGCAGGATATGCCAGAAAAGGTGCACATACATAAAACCTCTCACAGCCTAACAAATGTGCACATATGCATCCACGTTCTATACATCACCTTACGTAAACAGGATTCTTGGGCAAGAACTGCAGCCACCTGAGCTGATGGCAAAGCCGCAGGCAACTTTGAATTCAAAAGGAATGGAGGTCAATAGAAAACAGCGCAATGCTCAGGGGATTTTTACAGCCTAGACAGCTTGTCAGTGCCAGAGACAACCTGCACCCACCAGAGAACCAAAGGGACCTGCTGCCAGTCATGACAATGACACTGGGGATGGCTGGCTAACCCAGGGGTCAGTGGCTCGTGCAAGGGCAGCTTTAGCACGTGTCACTATTAGGAAATCTGGAAGGCAGTAGGGCCACTCATTAACGTCAAGTGGATGTGTTTCAGCGCCTGGTTCTCTCAGAGCCTGGGGGATATCAGCTGGTAGGAAACATTGCGCTTTTCCAAACCGGATGGGCGGAGTGCCAGCGGAGTTATTTGGTCAAAAGTACAAAGACAGCTGAGTGCCTCAGACTCACCCTCACCCTCCATCAGGTGAGGAAACACCAGAGTCCCACCACCTGCTTTGACCCTTCCCACTCCGTTACTGATGGCAATGGAAACCAACAGAATTGTGAAGCTATCACAGAAATATTTTTGGTATTAAAATAATTTAAAAATTTATAAATGGGTTGGAAACTACAATCCCGCTGCTCATGTTTCTCCTGTGGTGCTAAAAATTTTATTTTAGCATCTTAAAATAAAAAAGCTCATTCTCTTCAGGAGTTCACGTCAGCCACTCCAGCAGTGGGAGTAGAAAGCTGCTTTAAAGCCCAGATATGTACTAAAGAATCTGTACAAACCCAACCCATCAGTAGCTCAGCTTTGTTTAGAAATGACGTTTCAGTGGAGCAGATGTGATAGGAGTCACTGAAGTACAAGCTCAGTCCTGCCCCCAGGGTACTGTGCCTGAGATTACGGACCCATGGAAAAAAACCCCTTTTGTCAGTGCCTTACATATTTTCTTGGAAGATGCATGCCCAATAAATACAAAACAGATGCCATTGAATATCTGATTACTTTTCTCACCCCTCAGAATCCATGTATGTTTTATAATTAATGGGCCCAGAAAAAACCCCAACATTCAATTCCTGTGCTTTTGAAAACAGCGAGGTATGGATATGTCTAATGCCCTGTGACAGAAGACATTTATATGTAAAGTTCTTTTTCTTAAAAGGGAAGAAATGAGAAAGATCCAATTGGAAGTTCACTGAAAAGCAGATAAGGAAGAATTCAAGCTTGAGATGAATCACAACCCTGCAAATTTACAGACTTGGATCTTAACAAACAGGAGTAAAATTAGTAAATTAATAGAATGAAAAACACTGCTAAAATCACCTCTGTAAGAAAATACTGCTAATTTAGATTTCTTGTCTATTCTTTGTTGTCATTTTATTTGCTTTTTTTAGTCTCTTTTTTAATAGAGTCTTTTCCTGAGCCCCTCTCTGACATTAGCATGGATCAAATACACTGCCTTTCACAAACAACACCCAATGCTGCACTCTCCAGCCCACCCCCCAAAAAAAAAGTTTAAGACTTTTCCAGCGTTGTTGAGGACACACAGAGCCAGACTGTCACTGTCCTGCAGTGTGTGTCAGAAACAAACCTGACAGCCCAGTCCTTGCTGCCCGAGCAGAGTTTGACTTCTCTCAGGAAGTAAAATACCAAGAAAACACTTTCTTTCCGAAACTTTCTTCGGAATGGTATTCTCTCTACACTACTGGGTGTATCTCAAATAAAACCAAGCATTTTGCAATGAAAATACCAAGATTGTTTGAACTGCTCATATCAGCAGGGTTACGCAGCCAGAATTCACTACCTAGACTATAGGAAAGCCCCAGGAATTGATGATTCGTCTGCTGCAAACACCCCTCATGAATGTAGTTTATCCATCAATCCAGAGGGAAGCATCTTTGACAATCTGAATTTGAGCTCCTCTGCTGCACTGCCAGGAGTGTGGTGCTGCAGTGTGGGACAAGGATGTGTGAGGAGAGAACTCCACACTCTGACAAGTACTGCAAAAATACAGAATGTGAATCCAAAGCCCAGTATTTTCTTTGCCCCCTCCAATGTTTCTGATATGTGCTCTGCTGACCACCGTCTTAAACTTGATTCTTCTCACAGGATTAGGGAAAGATCACAGAACAGACACGAGTAGAGGGGACCTTGTGAGGCCTCTGGTTCAACCTTCTGCTCAAAGGAAGTTTGGCTTTGGGGTTAGACCAAGTGCTCAGCGCTTTGTCCTGCTTGAAGAGCCCAAACACAGTGATGGCAAAAACCTCATTGGGAAACCTGCGCCAGCCTTATCCTCATGGGAAAAGGGGTAAGCTCTCCAGCGTGAGCTCCCCAGTTTTAGCTGATGCCGTGTGCCTGCAGAAGGAGAAGGACTTTTGTGGCAACACAGGGATGTGGAGGCTGCTGCCACCAAGGATTGGGCTGTGACAGCACAGGAAGATGGATGGGGAGTTCTCATCCCTCACTACTTGTATTTGTCGTCAGCAGAACCTGGTCTAGTCTGGCTCCAGCCTGAGCTCCATCCAAGCAAGACTGTGAGGACTGGAGGGTCAAGCCAGGCTTCTTTAGTGCGGGGTCGTGGCTGTTACTGGCAGATCTTGGTGCCAGTCTCAGAGCCATCGCTCCTGTTTCCCTGCCCTGCCTGCTTCAGGCTGCCGGGCACTGCAGATGCAGCACTGAGGGTGAGCTGTGCAGGAAAATGTCCCACTGGCGTGGCTGTGGGGCAGCTGATGGGACTCAGGGAGTCGGGAGGGTGTCCTTCTCCAGGGGCCTGGCCATTTCTTCCTCCCTGCCGCAGGACAGCGAGTGACCATGGCCTCTCCCTCCTGCAGGATGTGACAGCAGTGAGGGCAAACAGTTCCTGACCCTCATCCTCCCCACAACGTGCTGCAGAGCACAAAGATGGCCACAGAAAAAAATTGGAGCTGCCCCATCTGCAAGGACACTCAGGATGACTTTTGCTGTCACCACCAGTTTTGCCTGGTCTGTATCCTGCGGTGGACGCCGCAAAATCCAGTGTGCCCACTCTGCAGAAGAACAGTAGAGTCTGTCTTGTTTTCTGACCAGGGAGAAGGAGACTATCTGGAGACCTCCATCACAGTCCCTGAGGAGCTGCCAGATGGGAGAGCTTCTGACAGCCTGGATGAGAAGAGCTCGCATCCTCTGGTGTCCCATCCCTCTTCTCCATAGGACACAGCATTCCAGGCCACGGGCAGTGCCCTGCCAGAGGTGTGAGTGGATCTTTTCCATCTACAGCAGCATCTCCTGGACCCCATGAGGACTTGGCTGTGCCAGAGGATGAAGATGGTGTACGGCAATCGGTGGTGGCTGGCAGAGAGCTCACAGAGCTGCAGCCTGTACTGCCTCTGCACCTGCGGGCCAGACAAGGAGATCGTGATGCAGAGTTTGCAGAGCCTCCTGGAGGAGCACGCAGTGCCACTGGTCCAGGACACCATCGATTTCATTGTGAGCCAGTGCAGCGAGGGGGCCCAGAGGCTGCTGAGCTCCCACACTGCCAGCGAGGAGAACCACAGCCCAGCAGCCAGCAGCAGCTCCAGCTCCTCCCGATTCTTGAGCTTCAGCTCATGGGTGGGAGCTCCCACCAACAGCCTTGCAGTGTCCGGGGAGCAGGAAGAAGCTGGCACGACAGAAGCTGCCCTTCGTGAGGGCCACAGCCGCTCCCCAGCTGTGCCCATCCCCACAGAGTGGCACTGGCCCCAGGAGGAGCTGGGGCAGGAGGTGGTGGTGGCAGATCCCTCTGCCCAGCGCAGCAGCCACAGCCCCTGCACTCCCTGCCAGAGCAGGGACAGCTCACCTGGGGAGTTCCAGCATCCCCAAAAGAGGAGGGACCCTGGGCGCCAGGACTCTCCCCAGCCCTGCAAGAGGCCATCTTGGCAGCATCATTAGCAGGGTCCCTGCATTATTTCTCCTCATTATTGGAGAAAAAAGAAATAATTTTTTTCCCCCACACAGGCTCTGGGCACTGCTTTCTCCTCCTCCTGATGTCTTTCCGCTTCCCCTCTTTGCCTAAAGCCCATGCCCTCACATTGCCCTGGAATTCTAGCAGTTATAATAAAACAAGGACCTGGGTATGGAATTGCCCTCTTCTAGGCTGAGTCCTATCCCAGTACCTCGCAGAGAAAGTATAGTGCTGGTTATGTGGGTTGGGTTGGGTTGGCTTGTTTGTGCTGCGTTTCTTTTAGCTGGTTTTTGGTCAAAGGGTGCCATCCATCAATCCCATCAAGAGAGCCAGCTCTATTTTTGTTCCTCCCAAGCCCTTCCCAGCTCATTTGTGGGGGAATTTTTGAGGCAAGATCTGCTGGGGTTTCGTCTCTGGTTTGCTTTTCAAAAACAATTACTGCAGCCAGAGAGTACTTTTTAAAACCATACATTTGTCATCCTCCAGGGACTAGCATAGCCATTTTTACTGATGTTGCTTCCTGCCAGCCTAGTAGTGATCTAAGGATTATCTCGTAGTAATGCAGGGATATCTATTCCAAGTACCAGATCCAAAAGCCGACTGATTCTGTGCTGGAGCAGGCACAATCTCAGCCTGCACTGTGACTAATCCTGCCAAGCATGTTTTCCTTGAAATCTCTGATAAAGAGACTATCACCACTCCTGGTCGCAAAGAAGGTATCACTATTTCCATGCCTTTTTCTTTGTGTCTTTCAGACTGTAGGGTCATACAAAGTACAAATACTGCACATGACAATATTTGCCCAGTTGAAAGTCAGTGCTTACCATAATGTGGTTTAATCTCCAATTTATTGTTCAGATAGTGGAACCATTAACTAGTCTGTTTTATTCTGGGTGAAACAAAGTTCCACCCAGGCATGTTCAGGAGATGCCAGTATCTCCAGATTGGACAGAGTAATTCAATAATCCTTTAAAAAGAACACTTAAACTCTCCACTAAATGAAGTGGTTAGTCACAAAAGTAACTGGGAGGAAAGAAGCCTTTAAATCTTGGGTAAGACCTGGGCATTTAAGGGTGCAAATTACCTGTAAGTCAAGATCTTCTCCACTAAACACTGAACTTGGAGTAAGACATTTTCTACTCTGAGGTTGGACACAGGCACAGACTGCTGCAAGGACAGGATGTTAGCTGGATGACAGAGTGAGAGACCTCTTTGTCATCTCAGGAACTGCTGGGAAGCATGAGCAGACTTTATAAAGCTGGGCTTTTATTTTTGTGTGGCTGTATCTGAGTCATCTTTGGTGTCTGGCTTAATTCTTAATTAATTCTAAGTAATTTCTCAGTTCTGAAGAAATAGGAGAATATGAGGAGCAGACCTTCTGTTTCCAGATGTGAGATGACAGTAAACCTGAATGTGCAGATCTGGTGAAGATAATTTAGTTCACATCTACTCTTTTTTTTTTTTTTAATTTAAAGCAATGTTATGATTATAGAGCTGGGGAAACAAAAGATGACCTTCAAAAGCATGGGTGTCATGTAGGAATCACGTGTTTATAAATTTCAAAAATTTCTGATTATCTGTTCCATTCTAGGCTTTCAAAAAAGAATCCTCCCTATCAGCATTGGCTATCATTCTTGAAAACAGACAAACAGAAATAAAGATCTATAAAGAATGCTTGGCCCACTTTTCTGTCAATATATATTTGCGTCTCAAGTAATAGCTCCAGTTCATCAAATGCTCTTTTTCTTTCCTTTAAATTAATTTAATTTCTGATGTGTCTGTCCATCATGCAGTTCATTTAAGCTTCTAAATTTTAACAGTGTTCTTGGGCTGGATGCATGAAAAAGGGAATGGGTAAGCAGTTGTCATTCTGCTGTGACTGAAAAGACTGTCTTGGTTATCCATTTTAAATTCACTTTTGGACATGAATGCTTTTGAAAGAAACAATTTGGACATGGTTTATCTTCCCAGGTGCCAGGCTAGACCATCATATCATGCCTTGAAAAAGGCTTTGTTTCTATAGCATGACACAGCTTCAAGCCTTGCAAGCACACACTAGCAAATGGGCTTGGGAAAATGTATTTGCACATACTTATGGATTTATTCCACCTCTCAGAATTAAGTGTATTGAGGGAATTAATTACTAACCAGGGACTATATCCTCTGAAGATAATTAGGAACCTAGTGCTCACTGACACCGATGGAGCTACATGTTGTACAACGATATGGTATGGCAAGATAATGCCAGAAATAACTTGCATTTAACACAGTTTGGCTTCGAGCCATGTTTTCTCTGGAAAACTGTGTGTGCCAGAGTCCATCTGTGGGAATAATTATTGAGTGCTTCTGTGCTTCAGCTGTCTGACTGCAGGCTGAGAGGCTGGAGACAGCACCTGAGATAACATGGTGAAGGTGAGTAATGCACTAAATTATGGAAGGGGATGCAGGAAATGAGCCACAAGGGTGAAAATGAGATAAAGAAGGATCAGCTCATGTGAACAATCATGGTAATTTCAATGGAAGTCATGAAAATAGCTAACACTGACTCATCAACTTTCATCAGCTTTACAAAAGCAGGTATGTTGTCAGAGAAACAACAAAGCAGCCATTTGATTTTCAAAAAAAGCAACCAAAAGACTACTTTCCCTGCGGTACTGAAACATTCATGATAAGAATTAAAATTTAGGCAGTTTTGCATTCCCTGTTCTGTTTTCTTCCTGAAATATAAGAAGTTGCTCTCATGGACCGAAGGGATTTTAAACTGCTTTAAACTGGGGCATCATCAATGTGTCTTTGCTAACCCATGCAAAATTCTCATCCTTCATTGCTGAATAAAAGCAGCACCATATATGATTCCTTACGTGTGGCAGGACTTATGAACCATTCAGGTTTTATAGACAGACTGGTTCAACAGAATCAGACATTCTCAAATAATTGCATTAAACTTTAACATATAGATAGATAGATAGACAGATAGATAGAATGCTAACTGTAGGATGGAGAAAAGAAGTCCTATCGGCTGGGAGAACGAGGAAAGAATGAGAATAACCTTCTTAATGGATTATTTGGTTTGAAACTAGTTTGACAAATTTAAAGCAGGTGACTATAATGTCAGAAGAATACCTAAGCATTATTTTGTTAGAGAGAGTTCAGAAGCACCAGCACCAACTAACAGGTTTCCTTTATGGTCTTTTCAGGAAAAAAAAAAAAAAAAAGGGAAGTGGAAGGGTCAGAATCTGAAAATTTTGGAAATTACAAGTCAGCATCAGGACATGACAGTTTTCCCTTGTTTCCCACCTCACGGTGTCTCCTCTGAAGGGAGATTGACAGTGGCTCCACGACAGGACAGGCTCCAGACCTTAGGTCTGCCCAGCATTGTTGAGCTCCACTGAGTTGCAACAACAGTGACAGTCACTAGGGCCAGCAGAAATACCGATAACTTTGTAGAAATTACATGTGCTGAGAGGGCAGGAACAGTCTCCAAGTCATTCACGTAACTCCGATACTCTGAGGCCATGTGATTTATGGCGTGGCAGAGACGGCTGTTGAGCTGATGTTTTCCATTTTTTCTTAATCAAAAAGCTTTTAGGGCTAAGGTTGTGCCAGCAAAGGCTGGTCTTAAATACATCAAAGAATAAAGATTCATTTGCCTTAAAAAGCATAAAAATCAGTAAAGGAACTTTTTATCCAGTACTGCCCACATATTTCTTCCCTCCTGGTTTCTCTCGACATTTTCCAACGTTTGCATTTGTGTACACTGCATTCTTATCACAGAGGAAAAAACATCATGAAATCTATTACTGTCAGGAACAGAAGAGCAGAGAGCTAAATAAAAAAGCTGCTAAACACACTAAAAAAAAAAAAAAAAAAAAAACAACCAAAC
>VZRL01000634.1:143669-218668 GCA_013397895.1 Origma solitaria
AAAAAACCCCTAAAAAAAATTAGGTCAACTATTATTTGAGTAAAAAAAATTGCAATCTCTGAGGTGTTTGCCACTGTCAGGCAATGAGCCAAGACCTCCCTGACATCCCATCCTTCTCCTCAAATAGCACCAATTCCAGTTCACCTGGGTGTCAGAGCTCCTTTAGCTCAGCAGGAGCAGCATGCACACACTCTGAAACTGCCACGTAAGAGGATGGTGGCTGTGAAATCTGACCTGTTTCTCAATTAACAGCACTTTAATGTGGTTCAGATTGCACAATATAAGAAAACAGCATTCTCAATATTTCTGCCAGATTTGAGGCATTTTATTGTCACCCCTCTTGTCACTGACATCCAGAGTGGGGCTGTGCACTAGAGAAGGGCACAGACGAAGGCAGCAGACCGTGTGCTGTACCTGGAGGCAGTGGGAGATCCACAGACATTTTGCTGAGGAACATTCATTCCTCTGGAAGGCTCAAACAAAACAGGCTGGTGCCAGTAAGTCTGACAACTGGTCATTGTTTCCCAGCAGAAACCAACTCCAAAAAATTTATCAGGAATCAGTTTAGTGGGGAAATAATAGTCCTGCTCTGCATTCTAGACAGAACTGATGGTTTTAATTCTCTTTGGGCCTAAGTCTTTTTAACTTAAGCTCCTTCCTTAAATGTACAACCTTGATGTTCGCTACACATTTGCTCTGTGTTAAAGACAATCATGCGTTTTGCCTTCTATCAACTTTGTTAATTATTTTCTTTCATATAAAACTGCATGCAAAAATCCCTTTCGTCTAAGCCCAAAATCTTAAAAGTAGCTGTAACTTTCAACTGCTGAGGGGCTTTATAAGCATCAAAGTTAAATTTGCTTTTTTCTTTCAATCATTAAGAGAAATGCAGTCCACCAAATCTGTTTGTACTTTTGCATTTTCAGATTCAAATACATCTTGAATGAAAGGATGAAACTGTTGTTAGGATGTCACCTTAATACTTCCATGATCTCTCTTTGGTCCACAGCTTTTCTGTGGGACAAAGCTCTTCGTCTCAATTCCAACACTTCAAAAATGGGAATGTCATCCCTGCTGACATCAGGCAGTGATCAGGAGGATAAGTGGGTTAGAGACTGACAAAGGGCTCAGGGCAGTTCAGATACCAACTGCAGCTGATTAAAGGAGCTTCTAGCACAGGAAAGTTGTAAATAGCTCTTTATCACTCACAGATCCCTTCCTGAAATATGTCTTTGAAAAAAAAAAAATTTTTTTTCAACATGCTGCTGCTGTGGGGGCTGCACTTTGGGATAACTGAATGTCAAATGGCTCTTGAATTTGTGTTTGTAATTTTTAGTGACAAAATTCAATTAGGAGCTGTATAAGTAAATGCTAAGGCACTCAGTTATGTTTAAGCTTGTGTGAATGCATAATCCTCTTACAGTCTAGATGATTTAATAGTCACTCTGCTGAATAACTGTGCTTCTTTTCCCACAGGTAACACAAGTGAATACTGCAGCTCACAAACATAGGATTTAACTCGTTTGGAGGCCTTAAACTAAACAGAGCTGGAATGATGCCACTTGGAAAAAGTTATCTTCTGTGCACAAAATATTTATCATTTCAACCTCACCAAACACTTACATGGAGACAGCTCTCTCTGAAACGTGTTCTGTGCACAGAGCTAACACAAATCAAATTAGTGCATTGGAGCTAAAGAGGACATGTTTAATCTCATCTCTCAAAAGTTTTTCAGTAAGTCATTAGAAAGAAGTTTTACTTTAATATAGGCAGATATCTTCCTAGGAATGACTAAGAAATTACAGCAATGGATTTCCAAGGCTAGAAGCCAAAGAGTTTCATGCAGAGATAGGAAAAAATATCACCACCCTGGGGGATTATTTTTTTTAAATTCAACATCTCTGTTAAAAGATGGAAAAAGTAGAGTAAATAAATGCTTTTTGACTGAAAATCCTGCCTATGTCCTGCATGATTCCATTCACATACTACCTAATGTCATTTGCAGGGATGCACGCACCGAATGGTAGTTGACTCAAGAAGTAGTGCCCAGGTTACTGCAGAGCAGTGAGAAATCAAATATTTCTATTTTTAATGTTTTCCAGAGAAACCATCTGTCTACAGTTTTTTCATACAGACCAAGTCTCCTTTTTGCCTCCAAAACTAATGGACGATTTTAATCCTGTCTCGTTCTATCACAGCACTCATTCATGCATGCAGAGGTATCTATAATGCAGCACCACTGCAGGAAAGCAATAAAGACCTCAGGAATTTTCCCCTCAACCACAAGTGCACTTTCATAGCTCAAAAGATGGATTCATCATTTGAAACTAACTAAATCTCCTAAACTTAGCCTTCGGCAGTGTTTTCTTGGAGGAAAACACCAGCAGAGCTAAGAGGCCAAAGTGTTCAGCCTATGCAGCATATGGGGAGTAACACACAGAGAGCAGACACGAAAACAGTGCAGGGAAAAGGGAGAGTGACTCTCCTTCCCTCATAAGGAATCAATAATATATCACTGCCTTGCAGTACTTTTCATTATGTACTTCCCTAATTTCCTTTTTCAGGTCTTTTCAATTTAAGCCTTAATCAAATCCTCTGGAGGGGAAAAAAAAAAAAAACCCAGAAAATTTTTTTCAGGTTTCTGAATACAAAGGTGTTCTAGAATAGCTCCAATGGGAAAAAATACATTTTATACACTAGATTTTCATCATTTGAAGCTGGAAGAGTTCTCTGAGAAAAGAGTTTTGTACACAGAACCGACTCTATATACTCTGGACACCAGTATTTTTTTTTTCAAGTAGAAATATTGCTTTTTATTTTTCCATTTCAAATAATAATGCACTATGAAAGTCATGTGATTCTAATTCTTGTATCTAATTAATATTTAATTTTTTTTTCTCAGCATTGCAGCAGTTGGCATTGTTTTACATTCTTAGCTCTCCCCCAGAGAAGTGAAAAGTTTCTAGCCTTCACAACTCTAGGTAAAACTCAGTATATCTACAACACCAGCTTGAAACCCTGGAGGCATAGAGGAACAGAATTATTCTTTTCTTAAAAGTCATATGTTTGAACATTTAATTCACAGTGTTTAATAACTGGGGATTGGCAATCTTAAAACAACTGAACTGGAAGTGATGATCTGGAGTGAGATTTTTTTAAAAGATAACTTTATGCAGTGAATTATTTAAAAAGCAAGCTCCATTATTGCTTTAAATAGCAGCTTAGGTCTCTGAGTAGATATCTAGATAGTTACTTTATGGGTTATGGGAGAGAAGCATGGATAAATGAACAGTAACTTCAAATTTTCCAAGCAGTCCAAAAACCATTGGGGTTGGAAGATGTTCCATAGGTGGAAGCTTTTACTGAAAGCACTGTCCCAAGTTTCCCATGGTATTTTGATGTAAAAGAGTGACAATTTTTAGAGTAAACATTCAGCTCCATTAAGCAGAAGAAGCAGTACTTCTGTCTGATGTAACAAGCATTTGTCCGAACAGCAGTGAATAATAAAATGCAGGAAAAATACACACCAGAAACAAAATTGAACTTAACTGCTCAACATTTGCTCCCATCTCTGCATTTCTGGTGCTGCAAGGAGGCTTTAATGTATTTCAGGTGTTCCTAGGTCCCATTTGGTATAGCAGAGTGTTCTCCTGCTCCTGCAGGTGCAAGGTAGGATTGTGAACGCACAGGCAATTCCTGCTTCCCAGCTGTCATCCTCTCCAAGCAGAGGAGGACCTTCAGTCTGCTCATCCCCTTTCCAGTCAGCAGCACTTGGCCATCTTGTAGCATGTACTTTTTAGAGTGAAGGGGGGCCACTCCAGCCAAGACATCTGGGAATTGCTGCAAGGCTAGTCCTTGCGACTCCATTTGTTTGAAGTAGATATATGTGAGGGTGTTAAAACACTGGCACAGGTTGCCTAGAGAGGCGGTAGATGCCCCAACCTTAAAAACGTTTCAGGTCAGGTTGTACATGACTCTGGGCATCCTGATCTATTTGAAGAGGTCCCCCCTCATGGCAGGGTGATCCAAACCGTTCTATGATTCTATGAAAGGATTAGACTGAAGTTGTTTAATTTTTGTTCTGTGACATAGCTTCCCATTTTAATAATTAACTGCCTTTGTTTCCCCTGCAGTAAAAATAAAACTGTGCTTCCTCCTCTGATTGCTGCTTTATTCATGACCACCAAGTTACGTATGTGTTTGTTATGGCATCAACACACTCCTCGCTCCTCCAGGGAGATCAACAGGAGCAATCTATGCTCTGTTTAAACCATCTGAGCAAAATAATCACTGGACTTGTTTTCCTGTTGCTCACGGCAATTTTCTGGTCTCTCTTTAAAAATCGGTTGGACCCAGGCATTGGAGAGGAATAGTAACAACAATAATCACAAGGAAAGTAATTTCCTTTTCACTTTTTTGCACTCAGTTGTGAGGCTGCTTCTTCCAAATGAAGCTACTTAGACAAGGGTCTATATGAGTTTTTTGCTAAACTTTTGATTACACATCCATAGCAACCAAAGGATATGTTGTCCTTTAGATAAAATTGAAGGTATAGAAGAGAAATTATTTGAGTAAATTCATTTAATAAGAAAAGAGTTTATCTCCAAAAAGGTTATCTAAACATCTGTTTCCATGTTCCTAATACCTTTCAGTTGTATGCCTAGTAACTACCTACTTTCATTTCTGTAGCTCACTGTTTATGTTAGTAATGTGATTGATAAATACAGCTGGGCAGACTTTTACCATGGGTTTAAAATTGGCAACAATTTTTTGTTAAAGTCCGAATGAGCCAGCTCTTTCATGGTTCCTTGGAAGTAAAGATTGATGATGAAAATCTAAAAAAAACTTGTGGTACAAAATGATAGAAGAGGAAGTCGTAGCCTTTTTAGCAGTGTGAGAAGGGGGATTTTTTGGCAGTGCAAGCACAATCCCAGTTAGTCCAGGCTGGGCTTGAAAAGAGGACAGACCTGTGCTGCGTGGTGGATGGGAAGAGTCTGTCCCCACTGCCTTGCCAGAGAGGGACAGAGGAGAGGCAGGTGGAAAGCAAGAAGGAATCATGAATCAGTATCTATTGCTGCACAAACAATATGTTCGTGCAGATCTCTCTGGCAAATTCAAAGGGAAAATGTTGTTATTAAAAGGCTACTTGCCCTGAGGGGGGCTTATTAGGAATATCCGCCAAATGAAGTGGATGTTTGAACCATACCCAAGCACAGTGATTGGAGATTGTTATCACATCTGTTGGCAGTTTCATTCTTGAATTGGGCAGATGCCCAAGAGAAACATCACACACAGGACATAATTCTCCCAGCAAAGTCGTCATTTAATATTGTAGAGTGACCAGTGTTCTCATAAAGACAGAAAGTGCTGACTTTTAGAAAGGCTGTTGATTCTTCCAGCAGCCTTTTCTTCATGCCTCAGCATAAAATGTTAATGCCATGACATTTGTTGCAGGCTTAAATCATCCTAATGAAACGGGAACTCTTACTGAACTAATTCATCCCAGCATGTTCCATTGCAGATGTTTTATCACCAGTTTTAAGATAATGAAATTAGAGCAAGAAAAATGTTTTCTAGTTAGATTTGACCATATGAAGCTTTATATATTTATTTAAGAAATTGTGTAGTCCCCATCTCATATAATCTCTATTTGGAATTAGAAATATTATTTAGAAAGCAAGAACAGTTTTATTTCTTTGACAAATCCAGGGGATTTTTTTACCTTGGCACAAAGGTGAAATATTTCAGAATTTCTTCAGGGGGAGAGAAAGAGGATTGTCCCAAATTGTTCAGAGAACTCCCCAAAAAAACCGAAATTTTTTTTCCATCCCCCTATAATGAGATGGAAAAGATTATTCTGGCATTATTAGAGGTAAGTTTAGTTTCATGCAGTGAATGAAGAAGAAGAACCCAGTGCATCTGCACAAATAAAGGAACAAAGCCAGAAGGAGGAAGAGCTGATAACACACAGTTTTTCTCAGTCTATTTGAACTTGCATAGAATTTCTGGGAAATGAATGTATTCACATAGGTAAGTCAAACTGGATGCATTTGTTACTGCTTCAGTGAAGTGCAAGGTAATAATAATTCTTGCATTATATGTAAGAAGATGCACCTAAACTTCTGAGTAAAAGGTGAGCAGACCCCTACTCCAAGATATTTTGTAAAAAATTACTTTGCTATTAGTAGGGTTTGTATGTTTCTGGGTTTTTTTCCTTTTCTCTGCAAAAATACACGTCAGAAATTCTTCAGGGCACTGCTGAGATGAAAATGTGGGAAACCCTATTTCTGTTTATCAAACAGCAACTGTTACAAGAAAGGTTTTTGCCCAAGTCTTTGGTATAATGAAATCTTAATTGAAAACCATAAAAATCTGCAGAGTGAGAAGAGACAAAGTCAATCCAAATAAGACCATCGCAGTTTTACTCCCATCTGTACACTTCTTATCTGTGAACCTCCATGTCAAATACAATGCACCACGAAAAACCAGGGGGCCATAAATATGTGTGTACGTGTGCTTATAAACAGGAGCTCCCAGGTTAGTTTTACCCCATCCATGAGTGTGTATCCATACAGATGAATATGTATATATACATGCATATATAAATATGTATGTGTATATATATATACAAAAAAATATGTATGTGTGTATGTATATATATATTTATATGCATAGCGTATGTGTGTGCGTGTAACATATTGCAATGTTTCATTATGAATATCAAGCCTGCTTACAGAAATTAGCTCTTAGGGCTGGGAGGTGTGAGGAAACAACCACAAGACTGCCAAACAGACTCTCAAAGGTGAATGCTTAAAGAAACTGTCCCAGCAACCTACCAGAGTAATTACAGGCAGAGAATTACACTGGGCTATAGTGACAAGGGAGAACCTGACGCTCTAAATCAGTGTTCTTGTTTGTGATCACTCCACTCAAGGGTTTTCTGTTAGTGGTGCCACTGCTCTAGGCATTGCTGCAGCAGGAAGGGATCCTTTTTGCAGCAAACACAGACACAGGTAAATGAATTGCTGTGGAAAGAGTTGCTCTGCTTTCCACTTGAAGAATGCTGAAATTCAGCTTTCAGAATAAATGTAGCTAAGTACAGGAGGAATATCCATGATCTGTCTGCTGAGCAGGTCAGTGGCATCACCTCAGCCCTGACATGGTGGCGGCAGCAGAGCCAGCAGAGGAGCCAGAGAAGGAAAGCAGAACACAGGGCTGCATGTCAGGCTGCTGCTGTGACAACTTCCTTGGGGAGCCCATTCCAGGGCCCAAACACCCTCTGGAGGAAGATACTTTTCCTGATATCCAACCTAAACCTCCCCTGGCTCTACTTCAGGCCATTCCCTTGGGTGCTGTCACTGAGCACCACAGAGAAGAGATCAGCGCCTGCCCCTCCTTTCCCCCTTACCAGACCGAGGTGTCCCCTCAGTCTCCTCCTCCCCAGGCTGAACAGACCAAGTGACCGCAGCCACACCTCATATGGCTTCTCCTCAAGGACATTCACCATCCTCATGCCCTCATTTGGACACTCTCTAATAGTTGATTGTCTCTCTTATATTTTGGCACCCAAACTGCCCCCAGCACTCGAGCTGAGGCTGCCCCAGCGCAGAGCAGAGCAGGACAATGCCCTCCCTTGCCCGGCTGGCCATGCTGAGCCTGGTGGCCCCAGGACAGGGATGTCCCTCCTGGCTGACTCATGTTCACCTTGCCAGCAACCAGGACCCCCAGATCCGTTTCCAGGGCACTGCTTTCCCGCCTCTTATTCCTCAGTCTGTCCATATATCCAGGGCAGCCCCACCCCAGATGTGGAATGTGGCACTTTGCTCTGTTAGGCCCCATGTGGCTGGTGATTGCCCAGCTCTCTAATTTGCTGAGGTCTCTCTGACTCTTGGAGATGGTGCTACAAAGGGCCAGGAGTTAAACTCAATGATTCTTGTGGGTCCCTTCTAACTCAGCATATTCTGTGATTCTGGAATTTAAGTCAGTTTGACCTGTCAATCCATGCCTGAAAATCTCGGTCATTCTTTCATTCTTCCATACAACCTTCTGAAAATAACCATGGGTATGTCTCCAACCACCCTCCCACAGCTCCTATTGTTGATTTCTGTTTCGCTTATCACTGGCAAACCCTAAATCTTACTTAGAAGATGAGATCTTTAATCTTGGACCAAGTGAAACATCTTTTTTGATGCAAGACTTACAGCTGAAGAATTAAATTAAATCCCTGCCTGCCTTGACCTAGCTCCTAAATCTCACAAATTGCAAACGTTCCCATTTGATTTACTTCCACAGCATTTCTCGGCAAATAGATTATTTTATTTCTATAAGCTTAACGTCCACCAGCTTCACCCTTGGCATCTCTCAAGAGATTGTTTAGACTGACTTACACTAAAGGGGCAGATCAAAGTCCTGAGCAGTGCTGGTACTATGTCAATGAAAGACAGTAGTTGAGTGATGAGCTGTGAAGCAAACCCTTGCCCCTGCCTGCTGCCTAAATGAAAACATGAACCATTTCTCTCTAGTCTGCAAAAGTTTTGCATCTCAAAGTGCCTCTCTGCTGAGTTTTAACATCTTGTTTTAATTTGCATAAGGATCACTGCTATCCCACAGCCTCATAAGAATTTCAAAGGCTTTGGCAGAGTAAGAGAATTGAGTGCAAATTCCCACGTTTGCCTCAAGGCATTAAAGTTCCCACTGGAGGAGCCAGCCAAGCGAGGTCTGGAGCAAAGGGTTTACTGCTTGCATGAGGGTTCCACTCAATATGTGCCACATTAGCCTGGCCATGAGGGAGCTCTATGGAGAGAAAGGGCAGCTACATGGACGTTATTCATGCTTAAGCTGTCGGTGTTTCCGTCTCTGACAGCACGATGCCGAGCGAGCTTTGCGAAGGGAATAGCTCCTTCTCGAGAGTCTGTATGGCAGCACCCAGCAACTCTGAATTCCAATAGTAAGATATTTGTAGGCATAGGAACTAACTTTTAGTGAGACTGAAATTAGGTTTAACACGTTTCAGATGATTGTGTCTGGTCAATCAAAATAACCTTGTAAAATAAGAGAGTAGGCAGTCTGCGGCTTCTCCTCTGAAATAGTAGAGCTAAATGCAGGTTGGAACATTAATGCAGATTGATTCACACCAAAATAAAGTATCCAGATGGATAAATCATAGAACCACAAATATAACCTCTGTGTTGATCAAGTCCAAGTGTCAACCTAACTCCACCATCTTCACCGTTAAACCCTATCCCCAAGTGACAAAATCACACATTTCCTAAATAACTCCAGCAATAATGATTTCATCACCACCCTGGGCAGCCCATTCCAGTGGTTGAAAACACTTTTGTTAAAGAAGTTTTTCATGATACCCAAACTGTTTCTTCTTGTTCAGTCCCTCGTTAACTGAGGAGGCTGACCCCGTCCCGACTACGCCCTCCTGTCAGGGAGTTGCAGAGAGGGAGAAGGTCCCCCCTGAGCCTCCTTTTCTCCAGGCTATTCAACCCCAGCTCCCTCAGCCACTCCTCATTGGACTTGTGCTCCAGACCCTTCCCCAGCTCCCTTGCCCTTCTCTGGACATGCTCCAGACCCTCAGTGTCCTTCTTACGGTGAGTGGCTCAAAACTAAACATTGCATTCGAGGTGCAGCCTCACCAGTGTCAGTACAAGGACTTGGTCACTGCCCTGATCCTGCTGGCCACACCATTCCTGATCCTTAACAGCTTTTCAACCACAGAAACAAGTTTCTGTGATTGCTTTTTTTCCAAAATCATTCCTATCCATCATAAGACACAGCTAATTCAACACGAGTGCAAGCATTTGTGTGGAGATTTTGAGTGCCAAAAACTGCAGAGACAACTGAGGGACCTAACCAGGGGCAGGAAGGCACTGGAGGATGCCCTCTTGCTGCACAGAAAGCCTCAATCCCAACCGTGCAGCAGCTCCTCCAGGCCCTGGTTCAGCACTCCGTCCTTGTTTGGCAAAGCAGCTCAGTACCAGCCAAAAGCAACTTCTTCCCACACAATTCAACATGGAGTTGAGCAGTGCAAACCTGAATTCTCCTCTCGAAATCCGGAGTTGCCTATAGCATTCTGCAACCTGAATACAGAGAACATTAACTTCCTCCAGCCAGAGATTTTAACAAGACAGCCTTAATTTCTGACCTTCCCCAGTCATCTCCACGTAGCA
Source organism: Origma solitaria (assembly GCA_013397895.1). Classification (NCBI taxonomy): domain Eukaryota; kingdom Metazoa; phylum Chordata; class Aves; order Passeriformes; family Acanthizidae; genus Origma; species Origma solitaria. Next base: position 153,848 of record VZRL01000634.1, read on the forward strand.
AACCACAGCCTTGGGATATTCAGCGAAGATGTACAAGCAAGGAAACGCCATTTTAAAGACTGGTGATACCTCTACTCCCATCTCTTTTTTAAAGAAAAGGTTACAGAATATTACTCTCTAAAAAGTAATTAATATCATAATAATCATACACATAACAAAATAAGAGGGATATTTGGAGAGGGAAAGAACAGAGATGTTATATCCTGCTGACAGATGATGCAGCAAGAGTAAGAAGGTCATCTAGATGAAAAATGAAAATAAAAAATCTTATAATTTCACCTTTTCTATGCTTTTGATATTGGAGGTCATAGAATCAAAAAATGCTTTGTATTAGAAACTACATAGGGCTACATAGGGATATAACTATATAGGCTATGTAGGGATATGACTGCCCATAAATAATGACACGTGGCACATCAAAGAATAGCTGCCAGCTCCTGCAGTGGCTCTCTACACAGCTAAAATGATGAATAACCCAAACTAATAAAAACAAAACAACTGCAGAGGGAGGCTGTATCTAAACTGCAGAATCCAGGCAGGAGCACCTGTTGAACTGCCACATATTCTGCAGGATCTGCAGCTAGAAGTGGAACCAACACTCAAATCCAGAGTCCCACGTCTCCAGACAGGATCCTGCCTGCACTGAATCCTCCTATATTTCAAAAAAAGGGTCATCTTGACTCCTGTCACAGGTAGAAACTTCAGTGCTGCATTGCCAACACTGAGAAATGTGCAGCCCTGGGTCTCTCCAACAGAACTGAACAGGTAGGAAGGTCCAACATCCTTCCTGCTTGCTAGATACAGATATAAACTCATAGATATATGACCTGGACAACTTCAACCCTTCTCTAGTGGGAAAAAGTGGTGCTGGTATCAATGAATTTGTGTCAAGGCAAAAGAAAAGTCTACATTTAAATATGGATCTCTGGCTGGAAAAGTTGAAAGAAAACACAAGACTAAAAAAAGGTCTGTCCTCCTTGGATTTGCAGAAAAGATGGCATTAAGAGTTCTGCAAATTCATGAGCTGATTATTAGAATCTAAGGCTTTTTTAGAGATCTGAGCTTTACCAAAAAAATGTGGATCAAACTCTTCTCTGGTTTGATGTTTCTGCAACAATAGAGAATTCATTAAAAAATACAGATTTGTTTATAAAACAACAGTAAGTCTATTAACATGTAGTTAATTAGCCCCCGCAAAATTCTTTTGCAAATGACATCAGAATTATTCATTCTTTGAAATGAAGAAAAACAGCAAAGTACTTCATTTTACCATGCACTGTCCGATCAATGTCACCAGGTGATTCTGTAACCTCGGAACACCGTGGTTTCTTACCTTCATGAGTTCTTACCGACTCAAGAACGAATTCTAAAGTTTGAGTACGTTGTAGGCTAAGTTTGCACAGTACCTATGTCTCAAGAGGAGGTATATTTAATATAATTTCTTATGGTCTTGACTTTTCACAGATAACTATCACTAGCACTTATTTAATATTGGCTGTAGCTTAGCACCAGAAAGCTCATATATGGGAATCACAGAAGGATAATTGCTTTCACGTGCTTTCAAGTCACATTTTCAGATTTTAGGAAGTATTTATTCCTACTTCACATTATATTCCAAATATTCTAGAGAAAAATCATGCTTAGCTGTAATCCTTCCTTGAATTTAACAAGGGCTTGTGGAACTTTGGTTGATATTTTGATCAAAAACCCTCTGGATCAACGTTTTCCAGCAAGTTGGGGTGTAATCTCAATGAAGGGTCCGGTTTAACAAAGGTACTTATGTAATCCTTGTAAGACAACATAGCTGGCCAAGGACAGCACAGCAAGACAGCTTCCCCAAAACAAATGCATGTCTTTTCTGGGGTTGTTATGACTTACAGCATGAGGTTCTGGTCAAGCGCAATTCTTCAGGCTGTGGAGGCTCAGTAAGGCTCTCATTCTTCAGAGACCCTCTAGGTGCCAATTCATAGCTAATATCTTTCTCATTCCTACACTGTTTTCATCTATACAGCACAAAACAATATAAAATATTTAATTATAAAGTCCAGCAGAGGTATTTGGCTGTTAAGTCTCTTTTTTAATTGACTTAATGTCCATTGACCTTTAACTGTTTTGGGGTTTTTTTAAAGTTCTGAGTAGCACCTTATTACCAAACAACAGAAGGAAATGGAGGGGAAACCATTAGAGAAAACTGGAGAAGGGCTTGGGGAAGAGATTAACAACACACACATAAATTTGTCAGTTCTTAAAACACCCACTGGAAAAACAGATGAGACATTTTGTTTACTGCTGACTATTAATGACTGTTGCTCTTGCAGCTGGACTCAAGAACTGCTGAAAACTACTGAGGGTTTTGAGGAGCCACGGTAAGCATTTTTTGCTTTAAAGACAAACCTACTTGATTTACTCTGAAGAATGAATTAAGTGGAGTGGGTTTGTTGAGTGCCAAGTCATTTGACCTTCTGATTACACACTTGGAAAAAGGGTAGTGCTTTAGAAATTGGTAGTGTAATGACAAGATTGGCCTTTTTTCCTGGAAAAAAGAAACAGGACTGCACCTCAACTAGGACACACTGCAAGAAGATAATGATATTATTTGACCCCAAGTGTATGCATCTGATGCATTTTGTTTGCCCTACAGAGAGATGCTACTACAATTCCCTCTCCATCTGTACATTTTCCATGGTAAGGAAAAGCTTTCATTTAGCAATTAGAGCAGTTTGAGCAATTAGTTTGCATTTCATTCTCGGCTCTGTTACTGACTTATTAATAAGTTGTTCCCACATCATGCGCATACTTGTGCTGCAAAGGATTCAACTTCTTTAAAATGTTAAGAAATATAAAATGTTAAGAAATGTAAAATGTTAATAAATGTTAATAAATAAAATTGGATTGAGACTGAAGAAAATTCTACATATCTCACTTTAAAAGTCAGCCTATAACTGAAATGTTGAAGTATATAGAATAGGTTATATCATGGTTTTTAGAAGATTAGAAAACAGAAATTCCTATCTCTTATCACTGGGATTTTGTGAAAATGCAACAGAGAGCATCAATCAGCTGCTCTCTGTTGGATGATTAATTTAACTAAGGCATAAAGTAAGTAAGGTTTAAAATGTTGTCCGGCAAGTTTCAGAAACCCATCCGCTCAAAATTTGTAATTTTATCCATTGTAACTAGAGAAGCTTCAATTTCCTTGCCAGAAGAACCTACACATTCGTAGTGTGCATTACTACAGTTCAACAATCTACTTACCCAAAGCAGTTGTATTTCACAAATCAAAACTTCAGGGAAGAATAAAAATACCCAGCTTTCATGAGTGGAGCTAGAACAACACAGTCATTAAAGTAATGCACTATTAGACATAGTGACATTTCTGATGACATTTGTTCCAAAATCCCCACAGAATTTACCTACTTCTACCAAAAGAAAAGGGTCAGATTCCTATACACCCTCCTCTGAGTTTCTTTTATCTTCCTGTGAATAATTTCATATGGGCTCTTAATTTTTGCCAGCATCCATAAATGTTTTATAATTTTTAATAAATTACTGCCTTCATTTTTACATTGTGTTAGAATACTCCTCAATACTGACCTCCCACTTCTTTTACAGTCAAAACACTGGGGGGGTTGGTTGGGTGTGTTTATCGTCTGTAGGCACCTGCACTTCTATAGTAGCATTTACTCATAAATGTAATATGATTTATACAAGAGTGATAATCTTATGTATTTTAAGTCAGTTATAGCAGAATGCCAGAATATGGCATACAAGTATTTTTTCTATGTATAAGATCACACACAATAGGCACACCAATGTGAAAAGCTTGTCTAAAAATCCTTCCTGTCATCCAAAAATAGCTTAGAGCTTACCATCCATGTACAAAGCCAGCTCTCAGATCTGAGAAAAAAAAAATCCCCAATACACGATTAGAGAATGGGTTTTCCTTTTGCACAAGGTTTAGAAATATTTTTGGGGAACAAAACTTGAATGAAAACCTTGAACACCTCTTGACGTAAGTAGGCCACATTTAATAAAATGATACAGTGAACGTGAGGCCCTGTGCCAAAATCTTCACTTGAAAAGACAAAAATGTCAACTTCCTCCTCTTCATCAGGAAGTTCTCATTTCACAGCTGCACTTTCAGTTTGCAAACCAGATAGTCACTTTCTTCCAACCTTTCCTGCGTTCGAATAGACTAATAAAAGTTTAAAAGGTAGCAGTGGAGACACTCTGCTCATGGACAGCACATATTGAAAAAATGGCTGTAAGCTGAGAGAAGTTTGGGGAGATGAGAGAGGGGAAGAATAAGGCTTCATCCCACAGTCAGAATAAAAAAGGGAATGGAGTCACACGCACACCACCCCAGATTGTCACTGCTGGGACTGAAGCCCCTTTGCACTGGTGGCTCCAGTGACTTGACAAGTGCCCCACTTGATTCCCTGAACATTTTCAGTCAGGCAAGTTCCTCAGTAAGTTTGTCTTACTGACTCAAGCTCAGGTTTTTCACAGCAGAGTCCCAGACACACCTGTCTCCTTTAATTCATTAAATTGTGATAGCAGCACAATAAATAACAGCTCGAGCTTGTACCTCCAGGGAGGGACCCCCAGGAAAGGCACCCTGGGACTTTTATACGCTCACAGTCTGCACATCTCTTCCAATAGTGATTTTGTGTCTGGCGTCTTCTGCTGTTCCCTGGCTCTTGCAGTGTCGCAGGGTGACCAACAACTCCTCCCTGGACAGTGCTCCAAGCGCCCGTGCCCCTTGTGCAAAGGGGCAGCCCCAATTCCCAGCTCCTTGTCTGGAGCTCCAGCCCTTTCCCCCCATCCTGGGCACAGCCTGGAGCTCGCCCTGCAGCTGCACATTTTTACAATGCTATGCAGTTTCACGTGAGCTCTGTGTCCCTGGCTTAAGAAAGATTTGATTCCTGAAAAACCTTTAAGTTCCTTTCACTTGCAAGACTGACAAAAAAACTAAGCGTTTGCTTCTCAGTTCGCTGTAAGAGTCATATTCATTAGAGGAGCACTAAAGGCACATCTTCTCCACCTCCAGGGCCGGAAACACTTAGCAAATGTTTTGAGCTCATCGAGCCTTATAAGGAGATCCTCTTGGAATAAACACACATCCTCTCATCACAGATCAATAAAACAGAGGCCACAAAAGATAATACTGTTTGAACACTTTAAGATGAGACTAAAACTGGTCTGGTAGCAATGATCAAGCATTTTGTTTATTGATATTGACCATCTGTTCCAAGAGAGAGGTGGAGCTGCTTGGCTGGTTTCTTTCTGTTGTCTTCCCAGCCACTTCTCAAAGCTATTTATGCCAACATCCAAGGGATATGAAACACTGAAACTAAGGTACTCTGTTCTTTCAGTCCCTTCATTAAATCCATAAAAGAAAATCAGATATTTTGTTAAAATACGTTACAAGTCTCTGTCATGCAATGCAGTTGTGGCTGCGGTTGCAATTGATGACAGCAGTTCTCCATCCTCTCCACCCTCATTAACACAACTGAAAGGCAATAACAGCTGGAATCCATAGGACTCGTTTGCTGCTCGCTATCTTGAGTGGCACAGTCCCATTTAGAAAACTATTGAAAATATGGACGTTTAAGAATAATCATAGCATAAGCACAAACTTCGTAAATGTGTTTCTCTGAAGAGAAACTCACAGACTGCTTCAAACCATTTTATCCCACACAGGATTATTTGAAACCACCTTATTTCCAGTCCATATGGTGTTATGGTTAATAAGATGATGAGAAGCAGACCATAAAACCATTATCTACTTCTGGTATAATCTAATTAGGGGTAAAGGTTTGTGTGCAATATCCACAAACCTGTCTGTAAACTCATAAGGTACTTCGGTCAGTGACTGAATGAGTAAAATCACATCTGTCCTTGGGAAGTTTTACTCTTACATACTCAGTAACTGTGAAAAAAAAAAAAAAGTTAAAACTCTTGTATTTCTTTAATGACTGAAATTAGCAGCAGAACTAGTCAATATTACTGTGTACCTTGACACTCCTTACCATTCTAACTCCAGATTACACTATTTTTAATATTCTATAGTTATCAGATACTCTTTTTGACTCATTAATTGAAAACAAAAAGCCTAGAATAAATTAATTTTCCCTTTGATGGGTTTAAATATGTCTTTTCTCCCTTATTGTTCACAAGCTACATTAATTTTTAATATCTATATTTAAACCACAAATAGAAATTATTGAGCAATCAATTCCTATACTTATATAGTCATATATGATATAGTTATCATTGAAGCTATTGTCATTTAACAGTATTATAATGTTTGTAGTGTTCACTTACTGATCGTACTGCTTCATACAAAAGTACGTGACATTTCAGGACATTTATTTCTGGAGTGGCACATATACCAAGTTATAATTTATTAATTTATTTACTTACTTACTTACTTATTATAAAACCTTTCCTGGGTTGAGAAAGAGACCATTGTGGAAGTATTTTATCCTCTGAAGAAAAAAGGCTGCAATTACCACAGTTTGGGATGCCTGTCACAATTGCAGTCACGGCTTTTCCAGCCCTGTTCCTCTCTAGACCAGATCTGTCTGGAGAGACCAGGTCTCTCCCAGGGTAATGGGTTCATGTTTAAATTGTTTTACTTCACAACCTCAGCTGTAGCTTACGGAAGGCTCTGTAGCAGGAACCACACAATCGAGTGGAGGATATAAACCAATATATCTCTCAATAAACCAGGAAAGTGCAAGGGTAGCCCAAGCTGACCTGGCTCTGCAGCCCAAAAACTCCACAAGACACAACACCTCCCCTGTCCTCAGTGGCCACCGCGACAGAAGGAGCCCAAGCCATGGGCTCAGTGAAGCCATTGGACATTTATGGGAACTTATTGAGGGTGGCTCATAAAGTAAGGAAAGGATAGACAAATACAGAAAAAAGGTACAGGAAGAGGGGTGGTGGCTGATGAGTCTCTGTTGGACAGTAGAGGACCTGAACATGATGCAAACAATAGAGAACAGAAGGTGCAGATTGTACTGGGTCTTGCACGTTGTATCCAAGGAATGAAACCCAAGTGAACCAGCTCAGGAAGGCTTATGATTTATTCCATCTTGTAATGATCTTTGCTGGGATGCCCAGTAAGGCTTTTGCATGTATTAGCACCTCCGGGAGATCAGTGGGAATTCCTGTCTGGATTTTTCAGGTCATGTTTTCTCTCTTACCTCTCTGCCTGCAAGATATTTTCAAAATCTGGCCTTTCCTAAAGACTCCTAGACCTCTGTGCTTGAACCCACCTCTGTTAATGGGAGAGATGAGTACTAAAATAGCAGTGTTTTGAGGGAAAACCAGGTAAGTCTGGGTAATATATGTAGCCTGTGATTACTTTATGCAGTTATTCCACACTTCACTTTCTTAATTTAAAAAAACCAACACCCAAAACAACAAACAAAAACAAGCACAGACAAAACAGAAGAAAGCCATCTGCAGTATAAAAAGTCCTTTTGGAAGACCTGAAGGAGGGGTGTAGGTGTGCATGGAACTGGAACCGGGCAGTTTTGTCCTCATTTGGAGAAAAGAGTGTCAGCTGTCCAGAGGAAGTTCTTTCTTGGGGCTCCTTTGAGATCATTAATCTGGGGGCCTAGCTTCCAGGGTTTACAATTTCACAGCACAGAACGGCGTAATTAAAATTATAATGCACGGCGTGGCGTACCTTGTTCAGGCAATGAGACATGACAAGCCATGAATTTTTGTGAGATTATTAGCACACTGTGAACAATGTGACAACATGAAAGGCCAAAGGTCAAAAGCAGAATCACTTTAATCACTCAGAAAGTATTGTAATTACCCTGAAGTGCATTTCCTGTTCTGCCTGATACTGCTGTGAAGCAGAATGGGTTCAGGCAAATATAGTTCATGTATTTTCTGGCCATCAAGGATGCTGCACCTCACCCCCCCAGCTGCCAGTAAGGAAGCACTCTTTTACTACCACACTCCTAAGTTAAATCACAGCTTGTTCTATAAACACAGTTTACTCAACAAAAGGTTCACATTCTTACAGACAAGGTTATATTTGTAGTTGGGTATCTGTTTTCCTTCCTTTACCAGCATGAAATATCCCAAAGTTGCCTCTTTTGGTGCTAGACTTAAAATATTTCTGTCATAAGTTAATATAGGAGAAAAAAACTATACGCAACAGACTGTAGACTGATAATTAGTCACATGACTAGTATCATTTATATCTTTGAATAATTAATTCTGTATTTAGCTGGAGCCTCTGATATCATATGCCAAGAAAAATCCATAAACACCTTCCAGTGTCAGTATTGCCATATGTAATGCTGCATTACCATCAGTATTATCATTACTTCACCTTAAGCTGTGACCATCCAGACCTCAAATGCAGCATCAGCTCTAGGACACAATTCTCTCCTTAATTACAGAACAGGAATCTGTGCCTCCATTCGAGGATTGAGAGAGGCATCAAATAAGGATGTAGACTGTCATCAGGTTAATTCCTGCAGATGGAAGTGCAGCTTGTCCACTAGTTTGGCAGAACGCAACAGATTTTTAAACGTGTGAATCTAAACTTTGTAAGCAATTATTTTAAGATTTCCTACTTTGCTGTCTCCGTGTTTTTATGCAATCTAAATACCTAATTATTCTGACAGCTATTTATGATATTGTTATATACAAAACCTTGTATTTTATACATGTTTGTGCCACCTGTAAAAAAATGCAGTGCAAGAACTTTCAGTTTCTTGCATATGAGAAAGCTTGATATGTGCTCTACATGCACGTTTTGAAGGCTTTTAGAAATGTGCTTAGTCCTATTCAAGAAGGGCAAGGTGGCAGAAAATTTTCTTCGAAAGAGGGAAGGGAATATTCTCTGAGGAACTCCCCTAGCCAAAGGCAAGAGATTTGAAGGTTCAACCCTTGTGCTTTGCCCAAAGGGTGCAGCTCATCAAAACAGGTTTTGCATAGGTACATTTAACGGGTAGATGTAGTCCGAAATACATCTCACGGTAGCAGGATGATTATGTTACTCCCAGAGAATGCACAGGCTCCTCTCGCACGAAATCATCCAGAGCACCTCTCACTTCTTATGACTTCAGCAGAGTGCAAGAGCAGTGTAATGTAATTGCTAATTAATTTAGTGTAAAAATCTTAGATAAAAAAACACCTTACTGCCGATTTGTTAAATTTGGCAGCCTGATGTGTCAAAACAGAAGCCGGCTGTGCCGTCTCCTTGCAAGCTGTAAATTACTGATATACTCTCTGCATCCTTTGTGGCTGGAGATGAATAATGCATTCACATGCTGTACTACTTCTGGTGAAAATTGCCAGGTACTGCTTATAGTTTAACACACTGTTCTGCTTGTCACTCTTCGATGCCTGCTCTTCACTCACAACTTGACTCTCATGCTACTCATTTAAATACCACTCCTGATGCCGTTTTGAGAGGAAAAGGGAAAAAAAACCAAACAACTAAAAAGGAACCAAACAGGTTGGTAAGCAAAGAATGAAAACAGATTTCCTAGGAAAATTCACCCAGTATGTCCTGCATGTGCTGGGAAATGGAAAATTGGCAAATTCCAACTGAGGAATCACACCTGGGCAGCTGCTCATGCTGTTGCTGAATTTGAAGCAGGGCAAGTAATGGAATTACACCATGATACTCTCCATTATTAAATTTCAGCTTTGGCTGCCTTTGAACCCAGTCTTTTGGCTAACCCACCATGTCTGGCCCTGTGACCACCCTGGAGCTGTGCTATGTGAGTTACAGTTCTGATACGCCAGATGGCCCATCAGCATCCCGAAAGACATCAGTGTCCACTGAGATGTTTGCCCTCAGAGAGAGGTTTGCACAAATGATGCAAAGCAGCTGAAGCATCTCCTCAATTCTCTAAATATCAAGAGTGATTCAGCAATGGATGAAAAGCAACTGGAGATGGTGTTTCCTGACAAACACTCGTTAAGAACCTGGCACAGTACATTTACACCGCTGACAACTCATCTTCAAGGAAAAATATTGTTTTCTGTCTGGAGGCATATTGAGGCAGGAAGCTCATCCAAGCGGAAGGAACTGGTGGAATCATTCTGTTTTGAATGGTGCAGGAGAATGTATCACAAGAAATGTTATTTAAGCACCTGTGGAGTTTTCTCCAAGCAGAGCTTACACTGGTTACCAAGCAGTCTGTACGGAGCTGATGGGCCAGTAATAAATGTTTGTGTACAGCTCTGACACACACACTCCCACAAAAATTAATTTATTCTGGCAGGGTGGTAAAAAAAAAAAAAAAAAGTTTTTCTTCTTCTCACTCACTTAATTGGATTTTTGTTACTCTAAGATGAGAAAATATTTTTAGAACCAGTCTGTTAAGATTTGTTGGGAGAGGATGAACCTGTCATTTAAAGCTGCAGTGCAATACATCCATGCACAGAAACTGAGACAGACGACACAGATCTACACAGAAATAGCAGGAGGCAACAGACATGACACCCAGGATATATCCAGTCTACCTGCTTTAGATACCACAAATCCAGAAAAGTTTAAATTTCAAAGGATCTGTTCCCTGCAAGGCAAGTTGCTTTGCACGTGGTAGCTGGACAGTTCAGTAACACAAGGATGACATGTAATGCTTTAAACATCACTATTTTACACTACTTCCAAATAGTCTCCCCTTCTCACACTAAAGTGGGGTAACTTTTGCTAGTTTTGGAGATGATTAGTCAGAGTGATGACATTAACGGCATGACTTAGCTATAAGGAAGCAAGTTCTCTTTCTTCTGTGCAGGTGTGCAAGACCTTACCTGCAAGAGCTGGTGAAAGGATGATGGCACCTCGTGGGTCAGTCTGTTTCCTAAAAGCTATCAGTGGGATAAATCACAGTTGTATACTCATGATTCCATCCCAAGAAACATTCGCAGTCAGATTGGATGGGACGCTGGGCAACCTGGTTGGGTTGATGATGTGAATGGCAAGGGTGTCTCCCAAGCCCAAGCTACCCAATGATTCTGTGATATCTGTGCAGCTCTGGACATCCACCAGTTTTTCATTCAATTCACTGTCACAGGCTCTTAGGATTTTCAGGATGGCAGATTTCCTCTTCTGTCTGTCTGTGCCATGGTAAGTGCTTTCCACTGCTGAACATTCTGGAGGATCTGTAGAAGATTTGAAAAACACCTGATCCCACCTTATTGCACCTGCATTTGGATAGGGAATAGATACCAGGCCTTGGGCCACATCAACAAAGTTGGGCTACAGTCATTTCAAATCTCAGCACAGCAAAAGTCTCTTTTCCTCCCTGTCAGCCTCTGTGTCCGTGCAAGCTGTCAGGGTAAAGTGACATTCTGTCCCTCTTCTCCCTGGCACGCACTCCTGAGAAAAAGAAATATCTGTCCTGAGGTATTCAGGGGACCTGGAAACTCCTGAAAACTACAAAGACATGAGGGAGACATCAGGAGATACTTTGCATATCATCACAAAGGAAAAATCTTGCAATCTTCTATTTTAAAGCTGTCTGCTAAAAACCAGCAAGGATCACTCAGACAAAGGTATTTTAGAGATTTTCACTGCATCCACAAAACAGAGATAGATTTCTGAAATGCCGAAACGGTGAATGAATAATTCCTCCTCTAAAAGAATTACTTATTCTGGGAACCACATGGTAAGGCATGAAAGAGTTTTGACAGTTTATTCATCAGTTCTACCAACAAAACAAAATAATGTTTCACAGAAAGACAACACTCATTTCTCTTAGCATCTAGGTGGATTTTTCTCACTGACTTTCCCAGGTTAAACAAATTCACTTCATTCCCACTCACTAAATATCAGCTACCTGAAATTCTGTCAGAACAGTTACAAATCCAAATATTAAGACACACTGTTCACCACTTATGTATTAAAAAAAAGGTGTTAAATTTATGATGAGAAAAATCTAATATCCAGTAAAACCACAGAGAGGAGAAAGCTAGAGGCAACACACAGCATGTAGTTCGGGGAATGAATAAAACCCCAAACACACAAGTGTGTTTAGAGCTGTGAAATTTTAAAATGATACAATATGTGTATGTCACACTCAAGCTGTGGCATTCATGTGCTAAAGGCAATTACCAGACCTTGATGACAACATCAGTCCTTTCTAAGAAAAAGAAAGTGTGTTTGAAACCGTTTGATGAGGATTCGCTTGACTGTCAACAAATCATTTCCACCAGAGAATGTTATTTCGGGGGATGAAAGCCCTGACTTAAGAAGACATTTGGAATCATAGAATCACAGAATGGTTTGGGTTGGAAGGCACCTGAAAGACCACCTAGTTCCAACTCCCTGCCACCATTTACTAGACCAGGATGCTCAGAGCCCTGCCCAGCCTGGCCCTGAGCAATTCCAGGGATGGACCATTCACAGCCTCTCTGGGAATCTTGCACCAGTGTCTCACCACCCTCACTGTCAAGAATTTCTTTCTGATATGTAGTCTAAACATGCTATCTTTGAGTATTTGAATTCCAGTTAGAAGTTCTTTTTCAGAGTCTGTGAAAACTTGTTTTCAAAAGGTATGCAATGCAAAGAAGAGATGGATTGGACTCCTCTGTGAAAGGAGGAATCTTTTAAAATTTTTTTTTAAAATCAGGACAAAACAGAAAGAAGATGGGGCTTCTGGCAATGGATTTGTAGAAACTTGGTACTTCTCAGCTCTGGCCATGCACCAGTGTCTTTGGTGTCACTGCTAATGTGGGTAGCCCCTCCTAGAGACATTTTTTTATCTTATACATAGTGTGAGGCACCTGCATTCAGCAAAATCATGAGTACAATAGCCTTCCCCAGCTCTTGTAGTGATAGTTTTTTACAGAAATGTTTAAAATAGAAATCCCTATGGATTTGCCAGTGGAAACAGAAGAAGTTTAAACAATCCCTCTCCTTGTCCATGCAGTGAATTCTTACTGCAGAGAAAGCCAAGGGCTGCTCTGTGTCCCAGCTCAGATGAACAGTTACTCCAGTTTTCAGAAAGCTGAATTATAAGTTACCATGAATTAAACCAAAACTAGGTGCAACACTAAGCAATCATCATGGCTGAGAAGAATTGTTACTGAGACAATAACACCTCCATTGATTAAACCAGGATTAGAAAAAATCAAAAACTGAAATGAGAGCTTGTCCATAGCCTCTCTGTTGCCTAACCTATCAAATAGTCCTTCTTTTTTTTTTTCCCCAGATAGCCGATATTCCATTTTTTCTTTAAGCTATACAAAAGTCAGTGTCCTTACACAGCAATGGCAAAAGCTACTCCGTTGTCTTTTCCCACACAGAGTGTGATATTTTGGCCATGCTTTAACTAACAGGATTTGGCAGACCATAGGAAAAAAAACACCCAAAGATTAAGATTGATTTTTTTTACCATTGGTTTCACAGGATGAGAATCTTCAGGCTAGATTTTCAGAAAGCTGTTATTTTTTCCCCTCTTGGCATGAGGAAAGATTCAAATCCACTGGCATCCAAGCCAAGGTACTCAACGCAAACACAGATGAATGAAAAATACAGAAGACCTGTTAAATTGCATTATCATTTGGGTGACACTGAATTTTTCCAACTACTTCCAGGAAAACTGTGGAGAAGGCAGAGCCAGACTCACCCCATCTGGGACAAAGGAGGTCCCATGAAAGTGGTCAAACACCAGCACAGGAGCTCATAGAGCTTGTAAAGTTTCCAGCCTTGCAGGTATTTGAACTCAGCAGCCCAAAGCAACCTGAATCAGATGGTCCTGCTCCAAAAGGGACATTTGGACCACAAAAGGGACCAGAGACTTCCAGGGGTCCTCTCCAGCCTGCATTGCTTGACTGATTCTACATCTTACAGTCAATTAATATATGCATACGTCAATCCATAATGGAGTATAATTCTATAATTTCTCTTTTTTTTATCACAACACACATTCATTTTAAACATAGGAATTTTGCCTTAGCAACATGCAGCAAAACATCAGTGTGCATCAATAAAATACGTAAATAAATAACTCCCATAAGAAAAGTCTGTTCTTCCTCCCTTGTCTGATTTTATGGAAGGAATCAGTCCACCAGGAAACACTTTCAAAGGATCAAAAAAAAATATTTAAAACACCATATTTTCAAAGATCTTTTCTCAGGTAAATCTATGTTGGCAGATTTTTTGAGGGAATGGTAATTTTTCCAAACACCTTTAGCTAACAAGCTCCTGGAACACAATCAACATTCCTGAATAATTTAGTGCTGTTAACCATTCTACCACCTGCATCTATTATTCTCCCACTTCAACAACACTCTTCATTCACTTAAGCCAAAAACCAAGCTCTCTGCTTATTCTTGTGCAAACAACAGGAGGTTCATGCTACTCATTTTTACACGTGCCAATAAAATCATTAATATGTTTCATTTCCTGGACTGTGACATCAGTATCACAGCATGCAATGCTGTGAATAAAATGCTAGGACCACACAGCAGGAGACAAAACTGTGTGCTTAATTACTGACAGAACATCATCTGCAGTCAGGCTATTCTGACTGCAAAGCAGTCTGAAGTAGGCCAAGGCACCCATTTTTCCTAAAAACCAGCTTCTCTCCAAGTTTCATAAGAACCTTTTTGGACAGATAACCAGAACCATTACAAACTCTGAAACCTCAGAATGTGCTGTGCAGAAAGTCTTTGACAGCACTGCAATTCTGGTATAGAAATTGGCATAGCAAGTCTCCCTTCTCAGGAGCCACTGCTCCTTTAGCCTGATTTCAGGTCACAGCCCTGACACCCATTTTCTCTGTGGCACAAAAGAAGTGTTTGCTTCCCTTGCTGTCTCCATCCTCAGTTTCCCAACACCGAGATATACATCCCCTGACCTGGTGGCTTTGGGGCAGGCTGCTATAATAAACCAGCAACTCTCCTCTGACAATCAGTTTTGGATATCTGCATTTTATCCCAGAGCGTGCAATTTGAATGGTTTAACAGAGAAGCGGTTTTAGCAGGACACCCACAGAAATCTCTCTGCTTCTAACCTTGAACTGAATCTTTTTATGTCTTTGACTCATTAACATCCCTCAATAAAAGCAATGTGAACCTTTCACCATATTGTTAGCAGCATCTGAGGACAAAGAAGGCGAGCTTCTCTATACCTTAGCATTTCACAAATGAAAACCTTCTTTAGAGAAAATTAATGAATCCACAACTTTTCTTAGCTTGTCTGCCTTCTTCTAGTGGTTTTCAAGAACATTCTGGAGCTTTGCAGTCAAATATATAATTTTCTCTTGATGTTTTGAAGAATGAAGTTACACAAATGCAGAAAATACTGCTGTCATATAGCTCAAAAGTCATTGAATAAAGTGAGAATGCTCCTGGTTTTAGATGAGTCTCAGCTTCTTTGTCTATACTAACAGGCACTTCAGTGAGACTCCTTGAATGGTGTGAGAATGCTCAGGCAGAGGCTTCACCTTTGACAATTGTATATTTGCTTAGAATGTGTTTGATTAAAAAGAGTTCCTTCAATTAATAGCTCTGGAGGGAAAGGCAGTTTTCCCCCCATTGTGGTTCACAGTCCTTTTTTCATCTGTCTATGGTGTACAGCTTCTAGCTAAGAAAATCTGTCTCCCAGCTGATTTTCTTGCACTGGAGACCAAGTACATTGCCTTAGGAAGTAAAGTTATTTTCAATTAATGGATTGTTTACTTCTTGCTAAGGTACTTGGCTGCTGACCAAGGCATTGCCCCATCTCACCACACTGTGACATTGCTACTGCTGTTGGGTCACTTATTTCCCTAATCATCAGTACCTTTCTCTTTTTTTCACAGAAGAGGATTTCATTCTTCTCTGACGTTAAAATACACTCCCACTTCTCCAGTCCACACTAAGAAAGTTTAATTTGGTCAATCCATTTTCCTGTGAATGCAGAGTGACACCACCACTGCCTGGCTGCTCACACTCACCACAGAATAACCTGAATAAAATTCTCCTGCCTCACCTGCAGTGGTACAAACACCATAAAAGCAGAGAGCTATGGCAAATCATCAACGTGGTTTCTTTGCACCAGCTGCAGCCCCCCACCTAGCATCGCTCGGTTTTGGCAGGGCTCTTACAGCGCAGTGTCAGTTCTGACCTGACAGGAGTGACCGAGTCCTCCCTGATTTGAGAGAAACTCTCCAGGTTTCCATGTGGATGGAGATGCAGTGCAGGGCAAGGGGGGTGGTTCACCTCATCCTCCCTGTGGTGCAAGGAGGGAGAGAAATGTCTGGGGCAGGCAGAGGAGCTGCTCAGCACACATGAGGCTCCCCAGATGAAGGAGCACCATCAGGAATGCTTAAATGGACCCTCCTCATCTCAGCCATGGCGCTCCCAGGACAGGAGAGAAATGCCTGAGCTGACCGAACATTTGCTATCTCAGTGTGTTGCCTGTGGCTGGGATAGAGTCAATTTTCCTCACAGGTGCTAGTATGGGCTATGTTTGAATTTGTGCAGAAAACAGCATGGATAACACAGGGATGTTTTCATTACTGTTGGGCAGTGCCTGAACTGAGCCAAGGCTTTTTCTGCTCCTCCATCCACCCCGCCAGCGAGCAGATAAGCAAGCAGCTGCATGAGTTACTCAGAGACCAAACACTGACTGTGAGACCTCACATGCGGTGAGGCTTTGGCTTGACACAGTTCCACGCTGTGTGAAGGGCGCAAAGCGTCTTGCAAGAGAGAAATGAGAGAAATTCCCTCGTAACATCTAGTGTGCCACACAGCCCTGAAAAATGGAACACAGAGAAATATTAAAGGTCAAGAAAAACATCCTGACTCTTCACTTTCCATGCAAAAACATGATGGATGCTGAAAACACAAAAGCCTTCTGCTGAAGTCCTCAACACTTGCATTTTACTCACAGACAAGGAAATTAGCAATTTATTTTTAAACCTGTAGCTTTTTCCATGTTTAGGTTTCTCCTGGGACCCCACACAGTGTTAATAAAATCTTCTGCTGTTCTGGAGACAATGCTAGAAATGCATATATGTTCCAAAAGACAAGAAGTTTATCTTGCCCAGACCAAGAGCCACCACCTTAGATAAAATCTGGATGCACGAAAGAAAAAAGTTTCCCATCTGCATTAAATTGCCCATAAAGAAACTCAACATTATAACTCAGTCTAGGCCTGTAGGATTTTCAGTGTATCAAAATTAATTACATACTTCAGAGCAATTTTGCATGAGCCAGTGACTTTTCTCCTTTGCAGGTATATTTAAACATTCAGATGCACTGGAGAATTACATTATTAAATGTGCTGCAGAGAATATTAAAAATGGAGTGCTGACAAAAGTTTGTTTGCACAGAAAATTCTGACTGCTGCTCATGATCATTGCTATTACTTCAGTCTGAAGCACATAAGGAAACACAAACCTGTTGGAGCAAGTCCAAAGGGTCTACAAAGATGCTGAGAGGGCTGGAGCCAGGCTGAGAGAGTTGGGCTTGTTCTGTCTGGAGAAAAGAAGGCTCCAGAGAGACCTTGGAGCCCCTTCCAGTACCTAAAGGTGCTCCAAGTGAGCTGGAGAGGAGTCTGTAAGACAGGGGCATGGTAGGAAGAGGGGTGATGGCTTCAAACTGACAGGGGTCAGGTTTAGATTAAATATGAGGAAGAAATTCTTGGCTGTGAGCGTGGTGAGGCACTGGAACAGGCTGCCCAGAGAAGTTGTGGCTGCCCCATCCCTGGAAGTGTCCAAGGCCAGGTTGGATGGTGCCCTGAGCAATCTGGTCAAGCAGAAGGCGTCCCTGCCCAAGGCAGTGGGAGTGGAACTCGATGGTCTTTAAGGACTGTTCCAACCCAAATGCTGTTATACTCCTGTGATTGATCTGAAAAAAACCCCAAAAACCCAAACTATGAAATTCTCTGATTGATCTGCTCAAGGGACACTGTGGCCTCTGCCACTGGCCAGAGCACATTAAAACAGTAGCTTTGCTCTCATACTTCCTATCTCCTAAAAATAACACCCAGAACAATTTGCGATATCCTCTAGGGCACTTCGTATTTATGCTCTTTCTTGGTAGACTGACAGTCCTCAGACATGAGATCCCAATCATAAAAGCAGAGCAATGTGATCAAATATGGTAGGCCAGATTCTCAAGAAACTATAATCGATACAACTCTGCTGAAATCCTTGAAACTGAGACAACAAATTAAGTAAAAGATGAAGGGCCTGGTCCACAGGCCAAATGCAATGTTATTTTTTACTCTTCAGTTGGAAGGGGTAGAATGTGGATTTCAGCACTGAGAGATGTTATGTGTGCTTTAACAACGTCAATTTCTTTGCATCACTTGCATTCCCTACATTCCCTAACATTTCCCTCAATATCACACCCCCTTTCTGTCAAAAATCCTCACATCTTTTGCATTTGTTCCCTCAAAGCTTCTCAAGCTGGGACAGTGGTTTGCAGAACACTGTTGGAGGTGGTTTTGAAGAAGCTACCCCAAAAGTGTGGTGCCTCGTGGTTTGCTTGATGAAAGTTCGTATTCCTCAAGACTGTTAATCAGGCATGGTTTTGAGGAAATAAGACATGTGCCGACCTGAGCGCACTGACAAGCGCTCTCAAGCTGCAGTTACACACCTTCCGAGATGAGATTTCTGGTCGCCCGTATCAAGATTCTTCCATCTCCACCAGCTGGTGCTGTACTGTACACCAGATGACCATGTGTGATGGTTCTCCATGCAAAAAGGCTATTTCTATGTTTGCTAAAAAAAATACCTGAGTCTGTTTTCTCCTCCATTTCACCCAGCTACAAGATAAATCCCAGACCCAGGATAACACTTTGTGAGACATTAATAGAACACAGAAGGCGACAGAACTCTAAAAGAGACTTTCAGTTTATGAAAAGCCGCGGCTCAAGAATGAAATTTAAAATGTAAATATGCTTCACAATGCCTTTGATACGGTACATGGCAGAAGGAGAGAGGTCTGAAGTCTTCCAGACATCATCAGGCATCATGTTTAGAGCAATCAATGCCTCCAGTCCTCGAGCACAGAAACTTGAGACTTCAGGAACCACCAAGAACATCAAAATTGTCAGCAATTGCACAATCAAGGCATGTTGGTATAGGTCTTTCTCAGCTTTACACCTGACACTGGTGGTGTGAGTTCATGGTGTGTTAACAACTCGCCAGCACTTGCTAGAAAATGCAGGCATAACATGCAAGATGTGTGTGTAATAGAAGCTGGAGGGACTGTTCCTAGGACAAGCATTATTTGGACCCACAGAAATGAACAGGAATTGTCTTCCTGGAAGACAGAGTCATAGAATGGTTAAGGCTGGAAAAGGCCTCTAAGATCGAGCGCCACTGTTAATGCAGTGCCGCCTTGTTAACCACTGAGCCAACGTCCCCAGGTGCCACATCCACATGCCTTTGGAACCCTTCCAGAGACTGTGATTCCATGGGCAGTCTATTCCAATGCCTGACCACACCTCCAGTGGAGATTTTTTCCCTAATATTGATACTAAACCTCCCTTGAAGCAACTTGAGGCCATTTCCTCTAGTCCTTTCACCTTGCAGTGGATTAGACAGATTACAGGAGCCAGGTTCTGCATACTAGTGTAGGACATTTTGGAAAGGCAGATGAAGCAAAAGCCCTGTAGAGAGATCATGATGGAGAAGAAATACACAGCTATAGTGATGCATATCCCTAAGCCTTTTCTGTGCATTTAAATGTTTCCCCTGCTGATATGCAGGTCCAACAAAACAGGAAAATAAACCTCATTCTTACAAGATTACAGTAAGAACACAGAGCACACTTCACACTTTGTTCAGCAACTATCACCTCTGTGAAGATTGTGCTCCAAGCTATCTCATTAGAATCTGCTTTTAATTACCTAGTGATTTATTTTGCAATGTAACAGTCTGTTCAACAGCTGATTTTTGCTCTGCAATAATTTGTTTCTATGATAAGAGATCTTCAAGGTGAACAAAATTGGGAAGCAATATTAAAATAGTTTAGAATATTAATTTGAAAATAAAATAGATGGGTAAACAACACATTTCTCAGAGTTTTGTCTTAGTAGTGTGTAGAGACAATTTTTGTCTTGTCACTTGCAGGCTGATGGCATCTACGCCACATTTTCCTCTGCAAATAGCAGGAGGGGAGGTTGGAATAAATATTTGTTTGGGTCTTTTTTTCAGCTATCTTTATACAGTACACACCCAAAAGGCATGCATAAACTTAAATCTTTAAAAACCTTGGTTTTCATCTCCTTTTCCAATGCAAATCCTGTTTCAGATTTGTCACCACTCTAAGATCAGGAGAACAGAACACTATGCATGACACAGCTCTGTTTGTCAGCAGCAGTTACCCAGCTTTAATCGGGAACTAAATAAGGAGCTTTTAGAGATGGGCTTTACTCTCCACCAGCCTGAAAACTATCAGATTGCATAGCTGAACAACAATTTAGCATTTTGCTTGCCGGCATTTTTTACCAAAGGTTGCTCATTTATTGCCTATCTCTTGGTTTTTTGGGGTTTTCTTTGTTTGTTTGTTTTGTTTTGTTCTTGTCCTGTGGGATGGCAAGGACACCTAGCTTCCCCCTCAGCCGCACTGCTCATGTGCTTGGGTGTGAATGGGCTCCTCCAGCTTCATAAAGGCTATCCCAGATTTAGTCTTTGACAGAAACAGAGTTGTACGATAGCTGTCAGTGCAAAGGACATTCTGCTCCCCACTCTGGAAGTTGGGGAAGATTCTAGACATCACTCTGCAGAGGATTTTGCAGGTTTTCTGCTATCTGTGGCTGGGGTGGTGTTATTTTCTTCCCAAGGGCTGGAACAAGGCTGTGTTTTGGATCTGTGCGGAACACAGGGCTGATAACACAGAGATGGTTTTGCTATTGCTGAGCAGGGACTGCACAGAGCCAAGGCCTTTTCTGCTCCTCCTTGGGCCACCTGGGGAGGCAGCTGGGGGTACCTGGGAGATTGGGAGGGGACACAGCCAGGACAGGTGGTGCAAACTGACCAAAGGGACCTTCCAGACCATATGGCATCATGCTCAGTGTGTAAACTGGGGGGAAGAAGGAAGGGGGGGACATTTGGAGTGATGGTGTTTGTTTTGTGTTTATCTTCCCAAGTCTCCATTACGTGTGAGGGGGCCCCGCTCTGCTGGGGATGGCTGAACACCCACCTGTCCATGGGAAGCAGTGAATTCACTTCTTGTTTTGCTCTACTTGTGTGCGTGCCTTTTGTTTTCCCTGTTAAACTGTCTATATCTTCGCCCATGAGTTTTCCAGCCTTTAGCCTCCTGATTCTTTTCTTCAGTTCCTCTGCTGGGGGAGTGAGTGAGCCACTGTGTGGGTCTGGGCAGCTGGCTGGGCTTAAACCACAGCACCTCCTCAACAAGTTCATCAGTGTCACCTCCAGCTTGATCCCACCTGCTTCACACTCTCTCTTTTTTTTTTTTTTTTTTTTTGGTTGGTTTGTGTTTGACTTCTCCACCAGATGCAATTTATACGCAGATTCTGACACCCAGGCTCTGGCTGACCTCACCTCAACTGCATTCATGGGTTTGTGCCATTGCTTGCAATAAGACAAGTAAAAAATCTCAGCTGATCACTCATACTCATTAAGGACAGCCTCCTTTCACCCTGAATCCTTTAGGTAATCCAATTCAATTGCTCACTTTAATACCCTTGATTTGATTGTGTCATTTGAACGACACTAAACCAATGTTCTACTTCCAGGAAAATTCCTATTAAGATCAAAATTATTGTTCATGATTCCTTACTCTCTTCTACACAATAACAGTAAAGAGTTCAACACAGACTAATTTATTTTGCTTCCTTTAGTTGCCTCTGCCTGATGAAAACACAGAAGATCCCTAAAGACCATAAAGAAAAAGCTGATAGCAGCAAAAAAAAATCAGATTTTGATTTTTTGATTGCTCTGAGTTCAAACATATCTATCTCCCTCCTATGCTTCCACTCTGTCTACCCTGGCTACAAAAATGAGGGCTGTGGATGGCTCCCTGAGGACCTCTGCATCCGTCATCATTTTCAGTTTGGCAGGAGAGAAAAAAAGGTGACTAGCCACTAGTAGATGGCTGTGCAGGAGAGAGAAATCACACAGTCCCTGATAAAAGGATGCTGACTGCAGGAAAAACATGATAAAACAAGATCCAGGTGGTGAGAAAACTTTGCAAACATTCTAAATTGCTAACCAAGCTGTCACCATACTTATTTTATCGTGCCTGTCTACATCAATCACCTTGGAGAGAAACACCCAGGAAACGTAACACCACTAATTCCTGTATATTGAGCTACTCAGTTGTTTGCAAAATGCTGCCTGTACCTGTCTTGGACTGCAGCTCCCAGGGACAAGTCTCCACATTGTTCTGTTTGCACAGCAGTAAGCACTGTTTACAAAAAAAAAGAAAAAAGAAAAAAAAAAAAAGGCTGTAAAAAACCCCAAACCTGTAAATCCTCTCGGCTAACCTTCTCTGTCAGGGAGATCTGGGATGCAACCCAAATAAACCCCTGAATCCAGCTCCACATCTCAGCTATCAGGGAAATTTTGGCAGGCTTCAAACAAAGCAGTGGGGGCACATAACCTCCTCCTTCAGCTGCCAAAGCACTGAGCAGCTACAGAAGTCAGAGCTGTGGTTCCAAAGGCAGGGTTCCCTTTCAGGCCTGTGTATCTTTCCAGGCAGTAAGATGGTCACATAAATCTGCAGAAATGGATGAAAATGTAATGCCAAGCTAACATATTAATTTATTCACAAGCCGTTTCCTGCATGCCGTGTTAATTCCTGCACAGAAAAAGCATTCTGCAAACTGGAACATGTAGTGTGTGGGGTCTTAATTGGCTGTTAAGGTCAGAAGAACACCGATTAGGAAGCAGGTAAACAATTTGTTACTACCATGAGCAGCTTGAAGCTTCAGGCAGCTTCAGTGTAGGCTCCAACTGTACATTTATTTACAGACTATTACAGCAAACTTCCACAAGAAGGGGCCAGAAAGAAGAAAAAAACCCAGAACATCATGTAAAGCAGCTTTTGTGCCAACAGACAAACTGCTTAGCATTTTCCACTGCCGAGGTTAAGTGCTGGGGCATGTCAGAGCAAACCAACATTCTGAGGAGGCAGAACTCCATCAGGCTGCTTTGTTTCTCTAATTTTAGCAACCAACCAGAGAGGATCAGAGAACAAAATGCTGCTTTGGGTGACCTGGTATCCATGAGACACTGAATCTGAAAAGAGGAACCCTCACTGACTGTGTCCAGGGAGAATAATTCAAGCCTGTAGGCAAGTCCCCCATCGCCCTGACACCTGTAAGTTTCTGCCAGTGCTGATACACATGATGCAGTTAGAATGGTGATGGCTTGCATCTGTTTGTTGTTTTTTTTTTACAAACATAAAAGAAGACCAAAATGAAAAGGCAGTGGTCCTTTAGTCCTGCTCCTAGGAGTGTGTGTGTTACATGCCTCTTCCCATTTCACCATGAAGTGTGAAGATGGAGACAGAAACAAAGGAGTACACTGATGTACGCCTACATCAATGGCACACCTCTGTCAGATCTCTCGGTGTATTTCTACCTCTGTCTTCCTGTCAGTTGCATAAATATATGCTCGCAATAATTAAAATCAGATTCTTGTTTTGCATTCTCCAAGTCGCATCACAAAGTGGTTTGTGCATTTTTTACCAAGATGGCTCAAGGGCAGAGATCAGGGGAGCTACAAAAATGCAGCTTGTGGTCAAGTAATCAGGGCAATGACAGTGACAAACTTGTCAATCATCAGAGGAGCGAAATGTAGCCTGATTTTTCCAGCTCTTACTGTAAGAAGTAATTGCTCTTCTAGCATTTAATGCAAAAATAATTCTCTTTTCTGGAGGCTAATCCCTGGCAGATGGAGACACAAGTTTTCAGCTTAGTGCATTAGTGATTCTTCATTGTGTCAGTTGTGTGGTAATACCAAATGCAGAGCAAACACACCATGCATTGATAGGACAGAACTAGTGAACAACAAAGCATTCAGAAAACACCTCAGGGATATAATTTCCTTTCAATTTATATATGTTCTTGTTAGAGAGCGTCTGCTCCAGGCTTTCCCCTGCTGACCATAGCGAGTCTTTCTCACTGCCTTGCTCTCACCTGGTCAGATATTTTACTGCATATTGCAGAACATAAGAGCTGTTTGACCTCTGCCTTTCTGAGAAGAAGCAGGTCCAGTGATGAAAAGGTTTGGAAGTTATTAACATTTCCTTCCTCTTCAAAATTGATTAGCCTAATTCAAAATTCAAAATTGGTTACTGGACCTAAAGGTATTGTATTGAGAAATCAGGCCAAAGTACTATTTTTACAGTTTGGTTTAAGGCTTTATTCTTAGGAGTACATTCCAGACCACGAAAACTGTGCTTCTTCAGCTTGATTACTTGTTTCCACAACAAAGGGGATCTCCAAAAACTGGATATGCCTGCGGTGATGTCTGCTGGTAGCTGCAGGGGCAGGGAAGGGGATATTCCAGGATATTTACAGGCTGCTCCATGACTAGGTTTGCCTTCACCTTTGGTATAGCATACAGACAGGGGACTAAGAATTACAGTTAAAATAAATCTGAATTGCATGACTCCACATGTTCCCTAGAGTTCCACAAATTCTTAAAGTAATGTTTATTCCTTAAGATTACTCTAGATTCGTGAGTTTAAGCGGATCATGCAGGAGAATTAGTAAACAAGCAAACAATAACCTTTAAAAAGAGCTGCTGAAAACGCTGCTGCTGAATGACTTCCTAGAATCAGAAGTGTAAAAGACTTTGTGTTGTTACTAGAAAATACCCTGGGTTTCATGAGAGAGTAAATTTCAGAAAAGGTTTGAAAACACAGTTCCCCTTCCACTCTTCCAGCATGATTGCACATGCTGTCACCGGTAGTAGACAAGCAGGAGGGAAGCCAGAGTTGGGAACAACCCTGGTGTCCCTGCGGACCTGCAGTCACCTTCATCAGGACACAGTGGGTTTTAAGGAAACCACCTAGTATCCAAAATGTGGAAAAGAATATTTTGGATAGAGGCAGCAGCTCTCTTTAGAACTCAACGTTCCCATGAGTGGCTAAACCGCAGCTGAACATGAGCCGGCGTGTGCCCCCATGGCCAAGAAGGCCAAGGGCATCCAGGCCTGTGTCAGCACCTGTGGGGCAGCAGGAGCAGGGCAGTGAGCGTCCCCCCTGTGCTGGGCACTGGCAGGGCCACACCTTGAGCGCAGTTCAAGAAATTGAAGAACACTGAGGGGCTGGAGCGCGTCCAGAGGAGGAACGGAGCTGGAGAAGGGGCTGGAGCACAAGTCCAGTGAGGAGCAGCTGAGGGAGCTGGGGGGGCTCAGCCTGGAGAAAAGGAAGCTCAGGAGGCACCTTCTGGCTCTGCACAACTCCTGACAGGAGGTGCATCCAAGCGGGGGTCAGGCTCTGCTCCCAGGCAACCAGTGGCAGGACAAAAGGACACAGCCTTAAACTACACCATGGGAGGTTTAGTCTCGACATTAGGAAGAAATTCTTTATGTAAAGGGTGATGAGACACTGGAAAGGGCTGCCCGGGAAGGTGGTGGGGTCAGTCCCTGGGGGTGTTTAAGCAAAGACTGAGCATGGCACTCAGTGCCATGGTGTGCTTGACAAGGTGGTGTTGGGTCATAGGTTGGACTCAATGATCTCAAAGGTCCTTTCCAACCTAAATGATCTTGTGATTCTATAAATAAGTAGGTCTGCTTGGCGCTGCAACTAGAGGTGATTGCCAGTTTCTTGTCTCTCTGCTTCTGGTGGTGTCACTGTGTCAGATTTTGCTGGGGCAGCTACAAGTACATTTCACTTGGACAGCCTGGGCTGTTTTTGTGTTTTAATAAATTCTACCATCCCTTTGGGTGCCCAGCGTGCTTTAAAAAAAACCTGTTTCAAAAGCAGAAATTTGACTAGTGAAGTCCTTACCATGCTGGACAGGGCGTGTGCTCAGGCTGCAGTGATTCCTGGGAGCAGAAGCCCAAGGAAATACAGCTCCAAATCCACCTACTCCTTCTCTTCAAGCTTTGAAAAAGCTGTGGAACGAAGAGGGAGTTTGGATTATTCAACCTGGAGATGAGAAGTCTTCAGGGAGTCCTCCTTGAAGCCTTTCAGTTCTTAAAGGGGGCTCATTAGAAAGATGAGGACTGACCTTTTAGGGATAGGACAAGAACTAATCACTTCAAACTAAAAGAAGGTAGATTTTGACTAGATATAAGGAGGACATTTTTTACAATGTGGATGGTGGAAAAATTGCACAGATTGGTCAGAGAAGCTGTGGGTGACCATTCCCTGGAAACATTCAAGGTCTGGATGGGAGTCTGAGTAACCTGAACTAGTGAAAAGTGTCCCTACCCCATGGCAGTGGGAGTTGGACTGACAGAACTTTAAAGGTTCCTTCCAGCCCAAGCTAATCTATGATTCTACAAGAAAATTTTCGACATGTGTGGCTATCTGCAGGTTGGATGGTCTAGCGAGTTTATTGGCAGGATTACAAATGCCTGAAACAGGACCACTGTCTCCCCTCTGGCTCAGACTCCTGTTGCACACTGCCACAGGGCGATGGACCACAACCTCTGAACCTGTGCTCACCTCCAAAGCGAAGCCAGAGCCCAGCCTGGGGCTGAGCTGACTAGCTGCAGCTCATCAGGAGTTGGTAGCACCAGCTGAGGGCCTCGTGTCCCCATTTCTGCTCCCCTCGCTGCCACAGCAGTGAACCCTCCAGCGGTGATGGTGCTGGCTCGGCAGGGTGGCCTCGGGACACCCACAGCCGGCATCTGAGCACAGTACACTTGGGGTCCCACACTAGGTCTGGCAAGACAAAGAAACAGGCAACGGGGAACAGGCAGGAAATGTGAAAGGGCAGCTGAGAAAGCCACGGATGCCCCAGATGGGGTCTGCGCTTGCCGTGACAGAATGTTCCGTAACCTGGACCTGAGCAGCTTTCCTGCACATCGGTGGCTCCTTGGCTGAATGCTGATTTCCGCTACGGTTTTACCTTCACTCACAAGGTTACCATGGAAACTTCTATGCCTGAGAAACTGGGAAAGCCGAGTTGCAGCCAGGAGAATGCATAAATCAGTAAGCAGGGAAGTAAGTCAGAAATAACCAAGGGCTTCAGATGTGCACCTTTTTCATCAAAGCAGCACCTGGACACCTTAGAGAGGGCAAGAAAGGTGCTGTACCCTAGAAAAAGCCACAAGTTATAGAAGCAGAGAACAGTTTATCCAAGAAGATTCTGAATTAAAATCTAGAGGGCACAAGGAAGACAGAATATTCTTGCATGAAAATGTTTAATTGTTAATATCATCTCAGAGTATGATCAATACCCAGCTTTCCCCAACTTGTCCCAGATAATACTTTTGACTTTCCCTCCTTTCCTAGTAGCATAAATTAATTTTAACCTCTATCTCATATGGGAATAACTGTCCTATATCTTTCTTCTTTCTACGCTATTCTCATCCCCCCTTTTTCCTACATGCACTCCAATAAATCATAATTTGATTTCCTGCTTTGACCTAATATGTGCACTTAGGGATGCACTATGTGGTAGTAATTTTTCTGTTTTCCTAAAGGGGGGAGACACACTGCACACAAAGAAGGCGATTCTGCCTCTGTCAAGCGCACAGCTGCCAGATACCAGCAGCAGCACAGAGTAGCTCAATCCCCATGGGTTACAGACAAAAGACTGGGGAATGAGGTGCTGCAAAAGTGAACTTCATTCTTTCCCTTCTTCTGCTGTTTACCACTACATTTAATACGAAAAAAAATGTTGTGTCTCTGTTTCATAAATATGGTGAAATACTTTATAATACCATCCTGATTAAGTCACTGATGCTCCTAAAAGCATTAAGATTCACAAACAATTAATCTTAGGAAAGCACTTCATTCTGCATACCTGACTCTCAGCTGCAGCATCTATGCATCCTTTCTGCTGGCTGTAACCACGTGCTCACAGCATCAGCTATATTGAGTAAATCCTGGCAGCAGAACTGAGGACTGCACTGAGAACTTAGGCTACCCAGCAAAATGAATTGACCACTTTCCAGTGACCTTCTGGGACGCAGCAGTCGCAGGATAATGCTCCCAAATTAAAACTTGTGCTTTTTTGTCAAGGTTAAGGCACCATACAACCTCACTCTCCGTGATATCTCAGGAGACTGGAGGTTAAAATTATGCCATTTGCAATTACTCTTAATAGGACATAGCAGACAGAGCCTGTGCTTAGAAAAGCAGAAAGAAATTGCTTCTGTTGTTAACTAGGCCCTTTGATCACTTTGCTGCCTAACAAGTCGTTATTATGATTTTATCAATTGTCCTTAATCCTTTCCTGGGGTGAGGTCTTATTTTCCATTGCTGTCCTAATGAAAAGACAGTCTCTGTCTTTCCAAAATTTTCTTTTCGTGCTCTGACTTCTTCATGGTGTCGAGATTGCATGTAAGTACTGGGGTTTTCATTAGTTGGGTATTTGCACAGCAAAGCTCCTGTTTGACTTTATGCACAGGGGAGTGAGAAACAGACATTTCCATCGAAGACAAAAGGAAAATGATACCTGGCAACGTGAGAAAGAGAGCTAACAGAGATTCCTGTCATCAGGAAAGTCAATTTGCATCAAATCACTGCATCAGAAGAGACACAGGACAGGGGCTGCTTCATACATGGGACACCCGCATTTCTCCAGTGTAACATACGACATTTCAATGACTCATTCTTGAGTGGACCTTAAAGGCAAGGATCTTAAAGGTCATCTTGTTATAAAGACCCTGCCATTGGCAGGGACACTTTCCACGAGACCAGGTTGCTCAAAGCCCCACTCAATCTGTCCTTGAAAGAGATTCTTCCTAGGTATGACACATATTTATAATTATTCTTCATCTTTTTCCAAAATCTGTGACATTTTCATGCTGCCCACTCCCTCCCCACCAAGAAAACACACCACTTGGGTTTTGAAATCAATCAGAAAAGGTTTGTCAAACAGCCTGTATTGAGCCATCAAACCAACAAACTGTTCTCCTGGATCCAGTTAGAAAAAAAAATCTGTTGGAAAAGAGACTTCTGATACTTTTGCTTTGGTGCTGTCTGCCAACATTTAGTAGCTTCAGAGCACTGGCTTTTCCCTTTTGCTTTCAGGATAGGAATAATGGCAAAAACTTCCTCGGAAGTGCAGAGTCCTTATTACCATGCTGAATATAAATAAGTGCTAGATATATATATTTTAAAGTGGAAGAAAGAAACAGTTTAGGTAGTTCAAGTAAATCAACATATGACTAATTTTCTAACCCAAGTTACCAAGTCACAGGTTTTACAGGATATCCCTGCCCTGAATAGAGAGATGATATATATAATTCCTCCATGCTACAGAAAGGACACCTTGGAGGATTTCAGCAGAGATTGTAATGGAAGAAGTTTTATGTTCATCAGATGCAAATCTGAAGCATGACTGGGACCTGGGGGTCTTTGGCAGATCCATAGGGAAGCATTCCTGACAACATAAATTTGCATGCCCTGAGGCAGCTTTAATTTGCTCTAAAGGTTAGGTCAGTCTCTGAGTATGGCTGGGTGGATAAAAGGCTGGATGGAGCCACTCTGGATGTCCAATATCAGCTTCCAATGATCAAAAAGGCTGCTTGCCAAGTGGCATGGAAGGGACGTTGACTAGAAATGGAAAAGAACCGCTGCCTAAGTAAATTATTCTCTTTCATTTGTTCTGACAAAGATTACAAATACTGTAAAAGTCCAAATATTGATGAATGGGTAGGTAACGCTAAAGAGTTGACAATGGTGAAAGAGGGGATGGCAAAAGCAGAGAACAGCAGTAATTCTGCAAGAGTAAAGCACCACATTGAGGAACACTTACAAGAGAAAAATCGAGGTCTACAAGAAGAACCACTGTGACCTGGAGCTGCTGATTCCAAGGATTTCCTGCAGCTCCCAAGACGGGAGAAATGTGTTTCATTTTTTTTCAGCTTCTTGGCACTTTCTCGTACTTGTCTTGAGTCATCTGCATTGGTTCAAACCATTTCAGCTGTAGAAATTATATTTATATGCAGGTTTGCTTCACATGCTATTGTCTGCTTATAGTAGTGTTTGAGTAGCTTAACCCAAACTTTAGATTTTCTGGTTTCACTGTGTGGTTGAGTGTTTGAAATGCTGAACATCTGCCTTTTTTCAGTCTCAGAGTTAGTCATGGCAGATGTTCAGTTTGCACTGTGTTGTGCGTTGTTCAAAAGGTTTCACTGGGGAGCAACCAGTTTTCTGCTGGAATTATCCTGAGTGCTACACTCCGACGACAGAGGGAAAAACTTTGGACCTGCAAAACAGAGCTGGTCTGGGTAAGCTGAGAGCTCAATATGCAGGAATAGATAGGAAGTTATTGAAGAACAGTGAGAAGGTAAGGTTATTTTCTTGGCATGTCATACTAAGAATGTAGCACTATGCAAAAATTCTTCTGGCTCCAAAGCAATTAAATGGCAAAGCATGTATGTTATAGGTTTAATAACCTATAGCTACTGCGTTATAAAACTTGCGTACATCCACCATGTTCGTTTTTTTAGCATTTAAAGTTTTGCATCTGAAAGCTGCCTCTTCTGACTCCTGATCAAAATCAATAGGACTACTAAAAGACATCTCAGCAGTCTGATAATAAAGTCTTCATTGAATAACGGAGATTTTAGGTAGCTTTATAGTATGGGCACTAAACATTGCTGTTCATTCTAGAAGGTAAAAGTCACAAATTTTATTCGTGGCCTTTCACCATCAAGCCAAAATACCTAATGAGATTTCACTTCAGGCCTTAAGTTAACACTTCAGATTTTATGGAAAGCAATACCTTCCTAAATTGTCCTCAATAAACCAAGAATGGATTGCCTACATAGCTAAGCTGTTCTCTGCCTTGCTGCCTCCAACATTTAATCTACAGGGTAGGAAGTGCCTGGAGAACACAGCCTGCACTGGTGCTGCAAACAGCTGGCAACATCTGCATCCCCACTTCTGTTTATTCTGAATTCGGTGAAAAAGGGATGAATGGAATGGAAACACAATGTCAGCCATAGTGGCTAATGGCCCCCAGCTGCTGAAGCTGACCCAGCATCCCAGATCATGCCCAGCAGCACCTAATTTTTCAAATGCTCTTTTAGACAAGTTTAAAAGGTCAGAGGGTTACACTAGGGTGAAAGGAAGAAATCCAGTGCCTCAGGAGGAGAAACGCAATACATTTTGCAGGGTTAGCACCAGAGATTTTCTGTCTGAATCCCTGAGAATGTGGCACCTTGTGTCCTCAAAGATTCCATAAAAAGTCAATTTTCTTTTATAACTGGAATTGTGGAGATCAGGAGGGCTTATATACATGCAACTCAAAAATGTGAAGCAAAACACCATTCATTATCAAAAAGTCAGTATGTTTTAGAATAGTTACTGGAGGAGTCACTTTTCCATAGAATCCTGTTGGAATATTGCTTCCCATAGGGTTTCCCTGTAACAACAAAAATTAAAAATAAAATCAACTTAGACTGGTGTAAAGCCATTTGATTACCAGCTTCAGTGATTTCCCCTCCTCCCTTTTCTTCCACAGGTAAAACTGAATGCAAAAACTATCCTCATTGCTGCCACCTCAAGATTTATGTGTTCTCCTTTTGGTACATGGATTTTCCCACTCCCTCGCTAGTGTGTCTGGCTCGGCATTGAACAAAACTAGACTGCAAATCCTGAATCCTAAACCCTAAAATAAGTTGGATGGGGCCCTGAGCCACCCCGTAATCTAGTGGGTGTCCCCATGGTGGGGCAGGAGGTGGTGGTGGTGGTGGTTGGAACCGAATGATCTTTAAAGTGCCTTCCCACCCAAACCATTCTGTATTTCTGTGATTCCAAATTACAGACTCCTAGAGGAGTATCCTGGATTCTAAGCATTACACTAAATTATCGGGTCAGAAGTATCACATTCAGTGACAGACAGCCTCTAGTTACAGAGACCATCATCTCAGCTCCCTTGGAGTTTCCTCAGTTACTTTCCGCAATAATTTATGTTCAATCAATAAGGAAAAAAACAGTACTGCAAAAGCTTGCAGTGGCATAAGGCCATCTAGTAATTTGCAGACAACTGCAAAGGTGCATTGATATTGTAATATCTGCATCAGCATGGACGTGGCAAAAGCAGCTGCTGAGGGGCAAAATCTGCGTGGAGGCAAAGCCATGATGTTATAACTCATGCTGAAGATCAACCACAATGCAGCCACACTATTTTATTGGGAAGTTCAGTTTCTGGATTGTGTGCCTTAAGAGGGAAAATTTTCTGCTTTTTTGAAATATATATTCAAAATTAGTAAGGAGAACAGGATCTAGTTCTGGTTTAGCCTCTTCTTCATGTTCATGTCTTTTCTTTGTGTTGTTTTCAGGGCTTTTTTCCCTACTCCCAATCTTGCCCTGTCTGTACCCCTAATAATGGGGGGTACAATCCAACCTCAGTCTGCAGACATCATGAAAGAGGAAAAAGGGATTGGAAACAAAGTGGAAATTATTTCCAAGCACACCTCAGAGCAGGGACACTTTTATTAAATTCCTGTCCACGAGGAGGTTTGCTTGTCCGCTTTCTTGTCTTTCCCCATCAAAACAGTCTAACAGTTTTGGATTACCTGCCTTTACAGTTCTAAAAGCAGCTAAGTAGATAGCACATATAACTTATCTTTCAAAAACAAGTTTAAATAATGTATTTTTAAAATATTTTGATGTCAGGATCAATACCAGTTAAAGTTCATACAGTTACTGAAAGGGACATCTCAATGTCATTGCCAGAGTCACAGAATACCTCCCCTTTCTTGGTCAGGTCAGGCTTTAGTCAATTTTTTTCCACAGGCATCAGTTTCCACTCATTCCCACAGGTCTTTAATCAGCAAAACACTCACTGTTAAAGCAACAGTCTTGAAACTGTGGTGCAAGCTCTTAAGTAAGGTAATCTGACCTCTTTTGCAGCTGCTTCCCAGAGAGGTTTCAGATCAGCTGTAGTCTGAGCAAATCTTCCCTCAAAATTTCTGCTTGCAGTTGCACCGATATTATCAATCCCGGTTTTTTGTTTTTTTTTTTTTAGGAGACACCATTTAAGCCACTCATGTCTGTTATTTTTAATAAACTTCCTTTTTTTCCCTTGGTTTGCATTGCAGATGCCAAGTTTGTTGTTTACCATTTTCAATACTTTTGCCTTTACATTTTATATTTATGTTATTGATTTACCCTTGGGCGGCTGAAACTGCCCTTGGGGCTGGCAGCTGACCAGGGCAGCAACCTGATTCTTGGAAGTGGAATTAGATTAAATACTGGGGAAGAATTTTATTAAAAATTCATCCCTTCTTCTTCCCACCCTCCATTCTGCCTGCCTCACTTCCTCCTTTTCTTTTTTTTCCTCACCTTCCTTCCTTCCTTTCATCCGCACCATTCCTTCCTTCCTTCCTTCCTTCCTTCCTTCCCTCCTTCCCTCCTTCCCTCCTTCCTCCCTTCCTTTTCTTCAGACCTCCAGGTTTCTCTTTATCCCACATTACACGGCAGTTACTCCACAAATGTTGTCACTGACTTGATTTTTTTCTCATTCCTCCTAACAAAATACATATATTCTTTGTTTTATATATATATATATATATGTCTGTGTGTGTGTATATATATATATGCATTTGTATATATATATAATGCCCTCACATGTATGCATGTATGACTCCTGGTGTGTTACACTCTGCTTCAGAGAGAAAAAAAAGCCGAATGTGATCCTCCTGGGAGACAGCAGTGCGCGGTGTGTCCTGCTTTGCTGCATCCATCTGCAGCTGCCTGTCCCTGGGGCACAGCCCTGGGGGGACACTGACATCAGAGGTGGCCACTCTCTGCTCCCAGCCCTGCTCCCACCTGCATTGCCACCCATGGGGTCCCTCCTGCCCTTTGGGAACACGGACCAGCACCATAAATCCTGCCCCAGGGATGCCAGGGGGTGCCACCACTGTCCCCTGCCAGCTGTCCTTTGGCCAGCCATGGGGTGAAGGAGCCACGGGGCCACCGCCCTCCCTGTGCCTCTGTGACGTGGGGACAGTGTCATGGCCTGGCGCTGCAAAAGCCAACATCAAACCCTGGCAGCCCCTCTTTAATTAGCCTTATTCCCTCTACGTCTCTGTTTCAATGTGCAGTTCCCAGATTCCTTCACAGTCAGCTCTCCCTTTTATGCCTTCTGGAAAGCAATATATATAGCGCAGGGCTATAAATAAGACTAGCAATGTCATGGTAACCATGGTAACTGGTAGGCTTCAAACACAGATGTGTGTAAGATTTATAGGAGGCTGCCCTTGACTTTACGGCCAGATGATCTGTCGTCTTTAAAATTACCCTGCTTGGAATTTGGATTTCTCACCTGAAAATTTTTATTTTTTTTTTTAAATACATAACAAGTAACTGGAATATTATT
This sequence comes from Origma solitaria, assembly GCA_013397895.1. NCBI lineage: Eukaryota > Metazoa > Chordata > Aves > Passeriformes > Acanthizidae > Origma > Origma solitaria. The sequence goes on from VZRL01000634.1 coordinate 188,271, forward strand.
TTTTTCCTTTTCTCTTCTGTTGCAGAGAAGGCTTGAAAATTGATACCTTCTTTGGATGCTGATTGCAATGAGGCTTAAAAAACTTTTTCTTTTCAGATAAAAGGAGCAGCCGTCCTTGCTCACCATCCATTGTAGCCGGTGTGTCTCGCCTCCCTCTGTGAGGGATAGTTCAATTCACTGCAAAGATAAAATGGATGGATTCTGATCTTTTGTGCTGGGCAGAATATGAAAGTTTCAATTTCTTGGAAATAAATGCAACAACTGAAATTCAAAGAAGATTCAACCAGGGTCTGCCAACACCAATATAGTAAAAGGAACTCCTCAGTTCCCCTGGTGCAACTTTTGACATAATTGGCAGGTATAGCAGAGGAGGCTGAAGGACAATATGTGGCTTCAGTTCTGGAAAATGCTGAACAAAAAATTCACATCTAGCAAGGTGGCCACCATTCTTGCACCCAAATGTAACAGAGACTCCACATGTTTAGGAGTATCATGGGCTGTTCAAGGAAATTGTGGTTGATAAAGCACAATGCAAGTGTGGCAAAACCTGAATTTTAAATGGAAAACCAGGCTTAGCTTCCTTTATAAATTTTATTATGATCAAAAGCTACTTTAAAATTGCAGGACTCTGTCTGTGATAATATTGTCAGTTGACTGATAAAAACACTTACTGGTTTGGACCTAACTTTCCTTCAGACCACTTTGTCATGGGGAGTTCCAATTTTTTGCAGTATCCCTTGTCATAAGCTGTTTTGCAGACTAAGTCGTTTTCTTTACTATGGAATTATGGCTTCCCCCATGAAGGAGTAAATTATGTTACATATACATATATATATATATAAAAATCAGTATGTATAACTGAGCAACCTGAGCTAATGGAAGGTATCACTGCCCACAGCAGACAAGTTGGAATTGGATGACTTTTAAAGGTTCTTTCCATGCTATGATTCCATGATTCTGTGATTCCATGGTTCTGTGATTTACTACTTTGCCCTTGGGGGAACACTGATATCAAAGTTTACAGAGATCCCTCAAGTAGTGGTAGGTATTGCAACATGTCCAGGACTATCGCTGGGGAATGGCCCAACATTCTTCTTAATTAATGTGGACAATGATAATTACAGCAGGGGATATGAAGCTCTTCAGGGGCATTCCATTCAAGCAGCTGAGTAGAGAGCCTTGTGAGGTCTGTCTCCCCATCACTACAGGGGAAAAGAATGGATTATGTGTGTTTCTAGACAGTGGCTGGACATGAGGAATGTTGTAAAATGGCTCTTTTTCCATGACATTCATCAAGAAGAAACCTATGTTCTGCTAGCTGAGCATGTGGTACTAATGCATGGATGCTGTTTGGACAAAAATATGAATATGTTCCACTGTTTCACTCTCCCAAAGAAAGTCCAGCTTGAACAGCTCACAGAGAGATGCTGCAAAATGATGCAGCTCTCAGAAGGATTTGGGATGGCTTTTGGGAAAATTGTAATGTACCACTGTTCCACAGTTTTGGCTTTGTTGGCAGCCCCTCAGGAACGGATTTGAGGCAGGAAACAATGAGTGCTGTACAGATGTTCCAGCTGTTGTGCAGAGTGGCTGTGCTGCAAATGGAAACTGCTGTGAAATCCTGATGCTTCTCAGTCCACGCGTTAATGGAGGTGTTTGAAAGACGACCCCAAACTCAGAAGGCTTCAGAAATTCCTTCCACAGATCTGTGATGTGGTGTTGAGTCAGTCCAGAGTCTCTGGGCTACTTTCCTATTAAAATGCCTATCCTTACATCAGCATCACCTGAAAGATTTTTGCGACTGGAAGTGAATGCGGGTCCAGCAGAAAATGCTGCTTGCACACATTTTGTGCATGTGTGCTAGAATGCACAGCACTGAGGGAGGAGCCATGTGAGTCAGACTATTTCCTTCCGCTCTGTTGAGACCTGACAAAGGTCTGAGCTTACACAAATACACCACAGAAACGTTTCTGTCTCCCAGCAGCGCACAAGGCGTGTGTGCTGCCTCCAGAGAAACCATTGTCTCCACAATTTTTTGCTGCCTTCAGCGGGAAGCAGGTTCAGCAATGCCCACCTCAAGCACCTGTGCTCCATCTGTCAGCAGCGAATGCTCCTGAACTGACAAAAGTGCCACCACTGAGATTCACGGCACGGCGCAGGAGTCCCGCTTTATCAGCCCGGTGACCCGAAACCACTGCTATAGATTTTCAATGAGAGCGCGTTGGGGAGTTGAAATGACCGTGGTGCTCCCCTTGATAAGCAAGGGCATGGAAAGGTGGCAAGGACACAGGAGATCGATGAGAGCTTTAAAACTGCTCTGTGCTGATGTCAAGCCTTGATCTCGCGTGCAGTCACAGGGAAGCATTACAGCTATCCATTTTCCCTTTTGCTCCGGCAGGATTTGTGATGCCAGCAAAGTCCTTCATTTGCAGTGCCAGCCCTGGAGTCTGTTGGTCAAGAATTTAGAGCCTCTTGGTGGGCTTAGACCTCAGCCATGGAGAATGTAGAACCACACATCACACAATTGTTTGGGTTGGAAGGGACTTTTAAAGGTCATCTAACCTGACCCCCTGCCACTGGCACGCACACCTTCCACCAGAGCAGGCTGCTCAGAGCCCCATCCAACCTGCTCTTGAATTTTTCCAGGGATGGGGCATCCTCCATGTATCCATAATTACTTTCTTTGACAGGTATCAAACCTGTTGCCAGTACTGAAGTGCCACGCTCTTCCACGGTTTTTTCACTCTGGCACCAGAACATCTCCAGATTACTCCAAATTTTTTTACCTATGAGAAAACACTACTATGCCCTTGAACTTTACAGCATGCACTTGTGTTAGAATAGCCTCTCTGCCACAGAGCAATTATTCCACCATACATTTTGAAACCTGCTTCCAGACAAAACCAGAGTGATGTCTGACTCTGTGAACAACCTCAGGACAAAGAAGAGCAGAGTCATTTCCAGAAGACCGCATATGCCCACTTTCCAGGCCCTTTCCATTACATTTCCTTGAAAAACAGAGCCAGTCTCACACTTCTGTTCAGCTGACCTTGCCCAGCCGATTTCTGCTGGCTGAGGTTGAAAAACTTGCCAGTAGTGGGGGAAATACAAGAAAACAGTGGTGGAACATCTTTTTTTCACTCTCACAATCTCTATGGTTCCAATCAGGCATTATAATTGTTCATGACATTTTTGTTTTCTTCTCTTCCCACAGAATCAGACTAGAAATCTGGGTTTATCTACAATTCCCCAAGCTCCTGCTTCATTGTGCAACTGGATGTGAAGAATTTATAACGCTGACTGCTTGTTTTCAGTCGCTGCTGGAGCCCACTTTGTAGCTGCAGTAGGTTTACAAAGAGCCCACTGTTGGAGGTGGGTGGGTTGCAAATTCCCTCGTACCCTTCAGTGTAAGCAGCTGGCAAAAAGGGTGGCTGACTCCAAGGTCAGGGACCCAGAGCTTGCCCCACCTTTGTCCTGCTGCTTTTTCACTCGAATCAAGAGAACTCCAGGCTGGAACAAAACACTGCTAGAAGATTCACACCTGGTCTTCCGACTGCCCAAAGGAGCAAAATGTTTTCTTTGATGTTAATGAGCTGCTGGCATAGACTGGTGCAGTGCATGTTTATTATCTGGGTGCAAGAGGCCTGATCTGATACACTGGGACACATCTCATTATGTTTGTGCCACCCAACACCTGCCCCTCATCGTTTTCCGATTCATCATTATTCTGCTAGGAGAGATCTTCGATGTTGAAGGAAATTTCTGGCAGGGGCTGAATTTTGTCGTGTGGTCACAACACACAATACACAACACTCACAGACAACACCTGGCACAGCAGAAGCCAGACTAGTCTGCGCAGTCCAAATTTTGAGCAATTCATATCTGGATCCACTTGACTCCAGCAGAAAATAGGCACTTGATTTTCAGAAGTGTTCAGGTACTTACTGAAGAGTGACTTTACTTCTGAAATTGTAGCAAGCATTTCTTTGCATCTGCTGAAGCCAAGGTCCTTTTAACAACCTATCTTGCGTGTCTGAAAAATATCTGACCCCAGATTTGAAGAGGAGGGAGAGCATTGGTTTTCTCTGTTGAAAGCAGCAAATTCATTTCAGTGAAGGAGCAAACTTACAGCAGGACTTTTTGCAGCCACAACAGAAGCAGAAGGAACTTCTCTACATGGGTTTTCTGGACCCCAGGATGCTGATGGGAGGTGTGTGCAGGATCTTCTTTCTCCCCAGGGCATTGCCTCCAGGAACCGGTTTCACACAGCGTTAATCCTTGCCTGAACACCTTATCCCATTACCCCTCATTACACCCTGCTTCAGTCTTCTTTCAGGTATTAATATGTGCTGAAGCACTGCTATATTGACAATAATAATCATCTCCATAATAAACTGACTTGATCCAGGCAGACAGATGGAAGGAAAAGTGAGGAGAGAACTAAAAAAGGGCACACAGATGAATAGTTTGGAAGGGAGGAAAAAGCAGATGGTGGATGAATTCATTAGTTTAGAGCAACTGTATGTATCCCCTTCTTTCTTCCCAAGCTGCAGCTAAGTTTTGCTGCTCATGTTTGTAATCTTCCTCCCCCTGACTGGCAGCTCCTTTTCACGCTTGCTATCCTTACAGCACAGTCCTTGGAGCACGCCCGCAGTAGCTCTGGTTTACCTGTAAACAAAGCAAAGCCACAGCCAAGCCATCTTCCCAGCTCTGCGATGAATCCATCTGAGAATCCAAGGCATTGCAAACTTTCTGGTTTTAACCATACTGAGAATGTTAGCTTGGAAACAGGATCATACGTCTTCTTGTTGCTTCAAAAGGTTAGCGATCCACATAGGTACCAAGATGGAAAGTTCAGGTCCCTCTGAAGTTCGAAGAGACTGAGCTGGGTTTTGCTACAGCAGCAGTCAATTAAAGACAAGCACATGGAGTGACAGGACAAGAGGAGATAGTTTCAAACCAACAAAGAGTGGCTTTAGACTGGATATTGGGAAAAAAATATTGACTTTGAGGGTAAGGAGGCACTGGCACAGGTTGCCCAGAGAAGCTGTGGATGCCCCATTCCTGGACGTGTTCAAGGCCAGGATGGATGGGGCTCTGAGCAACCTGGTCTGATGGAAGGTGTCCCTGCCCATGGCACAGCGATTGGACTGAATGATCTTTACAAGTCCTTTCAAACCCACACCGTTCCATGGTAAATGTACTGCTTCCCAAACAATTATCCAATTACTGCTGTCCCACACCAAGGACTGCTGACAGCAGGCAGAATTCCCTGGAGCAGACGGATGAATCCAGACAACATCCCAGGGGTTTCAGACATGACCCTGCCCTGGCCAGCAGTTCTGTGGCAGAGAAAAGGCATGCACTGGAGCAGAAGCAGCTTCCAAGATCCATTCATCCTGATGAGATGAATAGGATTTGTCAGGGAAGCTACCCTCAGCCACCAGCAGTGGCTGTCTCCCTTTCCCAACATGGATTGGCTTCCCAAGCACATCTTCCACTGTGGGTTCACTTGCATACAGAGGAGTCTGTCTTGCAGCTCCTTTAGAAAGCCTCAGCACACATTCCCCAGGGGCTGGGACCCTCCTTTTTGTGTGCCTGTCAAGCCAGTGCCAAATCCCAGAGGGGAAACTGGTCCCAAACCAAACGCAGGGGTGAACCAAGGCACGCTGCATTAAATGCTAAGTCAGTAATTAAGTTAATTGAGCTTTCGATCTGGCCCATAAATAGCTTTTACTTCTTAGCATGATGATTTCGCCTGTTGCTAATTTGACTAATTAATTCAACTAATTCTACGTGTTGTAGAACCATTGGTATTGGGGAAACAAATGTTTAATTTAAAAGCTAATTGAGGAACAGGCTACGGTCAAAAAATGTAGCTGGATGAAATGGGTGTTTGCTGATCACTGAGTTTTCATCATTTTCAGTGGAGGAAGGCAGATGTGGTAACCTTAAGAAAGAGATCTTGCGCCTGAGTGAGGAGTACGAGAGATAAATAATTTCTGACTGACATAACTAAAGCTGACTGGTTTTTACCAAGCTGTCAGTGAAGTTTCCCTCTTTCTTACACTGAGCAATTACAATATTAATTCTCCACCTTGTTAAAAGAATTTCAGAATTTGTGGCTCACAATTTTCAGAGTATTTAAATGTAAGTGCTGGTGCCTAGCCAAACACTTTTAAGCTGGCCAGAAAAGGTTACTTCATGAGGACACTAACTATGTTAAGATTGGATTGCATTTTTTAAGATGTTGATTGGAAGTACTTCAGGAAATTTTGTTTGGGGCTTTCATTAGGAGGATACAGGGATACTTTTTACATGGGTGCACTTGTACACATTTCTTTTTTTGTACCATACTGCACATGTACACTCTCTGTAATTAGCTATAGCAATAAATTGTGCAGGCTATATTGCTTCTCCAGCTCTTAATATCCATCAAACCAATTACCAGGAGAACTCAGAAGAATGCTTATGCTGCAGTTTGCAGAATTTATGTTTTCAGGATGCCAGGGCGGGGAAGAGTGTGTTAAGCATTCACCCTGAGTACAGACGCAGCTGCTCACTGAGACAAGCTGAGGAACAGAGAGCCTTCCTTCACCTGGAGCTGCTGCACCAATATTTGGTCATTGTCACTGGAGAGGGACCAGGGCCCAAGCCAAGAGCAGGCGTACGTGAACCTCATTTCACAGTGTTTATCTTGACGATTTTAGTGTGCCCAGGGTTTACAAAAGCCTATCATTCAAAGAGTTCATTCTAATACAGAGAATTGGGCTGAATGTGAGGTAATAGCCAAGGATCTGTTCTCCCCACCTGCTCTTCAGAGACTCATCTGCAGAGTGTATTTCTGTGGGGGGACCCTCAAAGCTGGCATGGACATAAGAATTAAGAAGCTAAAAGTGAAGTGGGGATTAAATAAATTGCCATGTTGTTGCAATGTGCCACACGGCTGGGAGGGACTCCAAGTGACTCATGCCAGGTGTCAGAACGAGAAGGTACTTCCCCATTGTATTTTGGGGTGCTGAATTGTCTCCTCACCTTTGTTATTTATTTATACCCACATTATGGGTTCTGACCTGGGGTCCTTACAACGTTGCTGAACCTAACTGGTTCAGTTGGGTTTTTTGGTAAATGATAATCTGGAAGGAATAGAAATAAAAATAAAAGGGCCAGCGGAAAATTTGGGCTTTCTTTTGACCTTTTAAAACCCAAACGAAACTATTTTTTAAAAATTTCTTGATTTTTAAAAAAAAATTTAATTTTTTAAAAAATGTTGGTTGGTTGGTTGGTTGGTTGGTTGTTTTGTTGGGGTTTGGTTTTTTTTGTTTTTTTTTTTGGTTGAAATTAACTTACTTTCTAAATGTCCAGTCTGTTTGATTGGGAACGCAAAGCAAAATGACTGTTAAAACTACAAAACCTCTTTCAGCTGTGGAAGGACTGGGATGTGCATCAAAGTAATTTTTCTTGGAAAGTTTTGATTTTTGACAGGGTGCTCTTTCCACCTAAAAAAAGAGTATTTAGCATGACAATTACCAACCAGCAAAGCACAACAGCAGTGGACACAAATTCTGGTAGGGAGCTGGTAGCCCTTGGGGAGATGCTTTTTTTGCCTTTCTTCTTCAGCAAGCGCATGCTGCAACCCACATCCATGCCATCAAAAAGGCGGCTGTGCATTAAAGGGATTTTTTTCCCTTTGCTTTATTTTTATTGGTGGAAATTGGCAGGGGTACAACCCACTGGGTTGAGCAGACCCCACCATGGATCCTCCTGGCCTCTGCTTTGTTTCCTGGCTGTGACACCACCACTTTCTGCCAGAAGACAACTGCAGAACGTTCTCCCTGACGAGACAGAGTCCTTGAGACCCATGGGGAGCGCATTTCTCTGGACTCTGAGATTAGGTTCAAGTGCTCCTCTCTGAGTATCTGTGCTTTATTAAAAAAGTTTCTAGAAAAGCTGGAGAGGTCACATTAAGGACACATCAGATAGCATTTAGGGGCTGCAGAAAATGCATTAAGATGAGATACTTACAGGAATCTGCCGGATTCACTTATCAAAACAGAGCCTGATCTATGACATGATGACATGACTGCAAAGTACTTTTGTGAGGAATTATTTCCGTTTACTGACTTTGCCTTTAATATAGCAATGTGTAAAAGAAATCAATTTCTGAAAGTATACGTCCATTCAAAATGAAAAAATAGAACATCTTTAAATAGAAATGACAAATAACTCAATTACAACGTGATGCAGAACAGGGAAAAATATTTGTCCTCTCAGCAGTGTTCACAAGCTAGAAAAACTATTTTCCATGCTACTTGGAGCAACGAGGATAAAAACTATCCAGGGCCCGGAGTCCTTTTTGGAGCCTTTAGATGTTATTTTCATGCTACCAGTAAAACAGAAGCTGCCTTCAACTGCAGAGATGCTTTTACTTTTCCAAGTAAAAGTGTACTAAAGTAACAGCAAAAAAAAAAAGCTAGAACACCCTAATTGATAATGTAACAGCACTGAGGGAACCTATTATATTGATTAAAATCTTTCGGAAGATTTTGTTTCTCAGTGTAATTTCTTTTAATATGAGATTCTTGAAAAGAAGGGCTTCAGAAGTACAGAGGATGAAAAAGCTGTGACCCTTCTTTAAAAAAAAAAAAGGCAAACAACAGGGATTAACACCTGTTGTTCTGACTTAACTGCTGTGGTGTAATTAGAAGATGTTCCAGCCTTCCTTCTAAGGCTGGAGTGCTAATTTGTTAGGATTTTCAGTGCCAAGTACAACATTCAAATATTCTTTCTTCAATTACTAGTGATGGGACCTCGTTTTGGGGCTGGCTTAGGAAGCTTCAGGAGTCTCCCTTTCTTTTCACATTGGGACTGATGGAAGACAATGATCCTGCCAGACATAGTTGATGTCACATTTTTGTCCCTCTGCATCTTGGCAGGAGGCAGTACCTATGCTGTTGTCTCTTTGTGATTGTTTTCATAAATCAAAGGAGGGAGGAGTGCTGGTCGTGATTATTGATAAACATAACACAAAAAGAGCAGCTTTGATACAGAGGTTTTGGGGCATTTCTAATGCCACATGTAATTCACACCAAAAAAGCCACTGTTCAGGTAGCTCAGACATGCTTTTGACATCCACATAGGAGCCCAAGCCCTATTTAGTACAGAAGCTGTCATTAGGAACTTTCTCAGCAATTCATCAGCTCTTTTGTTTGTGATAGTTCTTTGCAGCTTGGTGTTTCTGCAGCTCACATATCAACCTCTCAGTCACAAGGATGGCCATAATAAAAATAGAAGTGTAACAGGTCACATTTCTACACTTTAGCCTAATGGGATAATTTAATGTGCTTTTAATGGCTATAGATCTCTCCCATCCTCCTTAAACATAGATTTAACAATGTGAGATTTGAGGTAACAGAAGCCTCTGGTCTGGAGCTGTTGTTTCTTTTTATAGCTTGCTTTTGCAGCTCTGCAGAGTGTAAAATTCAAGATTAGTTTGAGATTAGTTTGGCTAAGCCTAAGTACATCACAGAGATATTTTTAATTGCTTCTTTCTGCTTTGCAAAGTCCATTGGTGTTCAGGGGGAAGGGGAAAAAAAAAAAGTAGCAAGTTCATATGTAATATTTGGGTAAAGATTTCAAACCCAATGGTTTAAAGAGCATTCATTGCAAAGCAACTTCCACTTGAAAAATCTTGCAGCTTTTTTAGGGATTCTGAGCCTTTGATAGGAATGAAGTGCTTTTGCAGATCCTGTTTTATTCTGTTTTAATTTTGAACACATACTAGAAAAGATTTTATTGTCAAAACAATATTTTACTGTAAAGGCAAGCCATCAACATCCATTCTATTCCTCTATTCAATTTACAGATGTTTAAGTGCACACAAGACATTAAGGCTATGATTACTAAGCAGTTTTTAGATGTGTGCTTTGTAGCATAACCCTTGAAATTCCTGGTAACTTGTAGTTTTTCTTGCATGATTGACAATTCTTTCCATGTATACATAAGCAAATTATTTTATTATTTGTTCTAGAGGAATTTGCCTTTTGCTTTGCTTAGTATTAGAAAAATATGATCACACTGACAAAACCAAAATACAATAATATTTCACAGCTATTTTTGTAGTGTGGTAAAGCCCTTGTCACAAGGACTTTTCATTTTGTGAAGGATTGATTCTAGAGGGGTTTCCTTCTCTCTGTAAACCATGGCACAGAAGATGTACTGTATACAGTTACAGAACATGCAATTAATATTAAATAATAGAAAATGGCTCTTGGCTTTAGTAACACTTAATATCACTCTGAAGCTTTCAAGGACCTCTGTCAGCCACACTCGATGTGTGTCACCCAGAAAGGAGTGATGGTTTTGTTTTTCTCTGCATTTATCCTCTAAAGTTAAAAAATAATGAAGTCATCACACTAGCACTATAAACAAAGGGGTTTAGCAACTTTTCTGCAAACACTGTTCAATACACAGCACAAATGCAGAGCCACAAGTGAAAACATTTCTCACGAAGTTTCTCTGTGTGCAATTTCAGTTACGGAAATGCCCCAAAGTCATTCAGATTAGCACTTTCATTGTCCCTCTCTGGCACAAGTTCAGAGCTGACCTAGTGTGAGGTAATAAAGCACAGGCATTAGACTGCAGTGGAACTTTGATCTTAGCACTGAGATATTACGAGGCACCCACGACAGGAAAATTCACGTCTGTGATGAATTTCTTGTACACTTCAGCTCTCTCCTGCCTTAAGTTGTCTTGAGGGAAGCCAGAACTGTATATTAATTAATTGAAAATGTACATATCATCCCTGGCTGAATTAATAATGTCCTTTTCCCTTCTGGCTTCAAGGTCAGGCGTTTGTCTGGATGCACGCAGGATTCACAGCTCAAGCTTACCCTCATTGTGATGAATGCTGATCAGACAGATAGCACGGGCAGTCTCTTCTCCAAATAGTTGATAACCTGGATATCAGACACAGCACATAAACAGAACAGACAAATGATCACAAAAAAATGGGGGCGAAAAAGTGTGGACAAAATTGCCACAGTACTGTAATAACTGTAAAATTGCCACAGTGCCAAGAAAACTATTTCGGCAAAATCGTTATTTTCTTACCAAAAACACACATAGTGTGAGCTCAGGTATCTCTGGACATACTGCAACTCACTTGTCAGGCATTTTTGCTGCTACCTGTGCCTTTTTGTTACAGATTCACCATGCAGTGAATATTCACCAGCAGAACGAGGATGAACCCTTCCTCTGCAAAAGTGAGTCTTCACAGGAAAAGCAGCAGCTACTGCCATACCTCTGGTCTTGTCCTCAAGCAACAGAGACATGCTGCTTCCAGACAAAATGCCAGGCTGCCACACAAGAAAAGAACTGGTTCATGCAGTACATAGAAAAAGAGTCAGCCATTGACCAGATGACACGTTTTAGATTTATTAGTTTTGAAAATTAAAGCAAATGACATTTTCTTTTGGTATCATTCAAATAATAAACCTCAAACACAGAAATCTTAATTCATTCTCTCTTCTCCACTGTACTGACAAAGATGTCACACAGCTGTATCCATTAAAATGAAGACACCAGAAATTACAATACATATTCTCTGTCTCATTTCCAAAAATAACTATTTCTAACAAACTGAGGGAGAAACCAAGTGCATCTGCATTAATAAATTGGTCATCTAGGATATCCAAGGCAATCACGGATCAATCACTATGAATACTCCTTAGCAAAAAATGCTAAGGGTTAGAAAAACCATGCAAAAAGTCATAGGCTAGTGGTATTTCTGCACCTTGATAACACTGAAAATATGCAGTCATTGATAGATAAATTGGAATTGAAAAATTTTACTAATAGTAAGTGCTTAATAATAAGCTGTCTTGTTTATCTCCAGAGCATAAAAAAGAAGAAAATTTTTTAAAAAAATTACAAATTGAGTGTGTTTTAGTGTAAAATCAAAGGCAAACGTATAAAACATCAGTTCAAAAGTCAACCTAGTTACAGGTGAATTAGCAAAAATAGGGCCTTATAATGATAGATTTGAGAAGGTAGAAAAGATCTGCTTCAAACAACTCAGAAAAGATTTGTCTTCAGCTCCTGGGCCTCACTCTGAAGTGTGATCAATAGAAAGGTGCCAGTGTGTCTGAAATTCCTTAAGCAAAACCTTAGTTGCTATAAATCAGTGCTGAGTCCATCCAACTGCTCTTTGTTGGCAGTGGTGATGACATGGTGATAACAAGAGATCAACAAGAACAGCACACAAGGTCAGAGTTAAAGAGGTGGAAAATGTCCAGGGGCGTTATCCAGTCATGAATAAATCCCGATTGTATGAACTGTAGAATCATTTAGGCTGGAAAAGACCATCATTGTGTCCGACCACTAATCCAGCACTGCCAAGCCCACCACCCAACCATGTCTCTCTGCCTTGCTCTAACTCAGTCTTGGCATCTTCTGGCCTGGGAACCACTCTTCTAAACCACCTCCGCAGCTGATAAAGTTCTGTGGCATTTTCTTGCTGTTGTCTGCAGAAATAAGTATTTGCATAGAAAAGTACTTTATAAATACATTTACGAGAGAGCTGCTTGTCTGGTATGGAATTATAGAATGTTCCCATTCAATAAATCATGCAGAATCAATAAAAATGGATTTTAGGAATGTGAACTGCAGAGCAAAACAAATAACGTTGATATAAATAACCTGAGATTCCAGCTCTGGCATTGCTCGCAGATCATATTTTTCAGAAGTCATTCATGATGTCAGTCTTTTGATTTCAAAGGAAATGGTATTCCAGAGTCTGGTGTCTTATTCTGTAATTAGAAGAAAAAGAAATCAATTCCTTTACACTGCTTCATGTTCTGCCAGCAAAATCTCCAATCACTTCTAAAAATCTTTGCATTAATCTATATAGGAGGAACAAAATATTCATATTCATGTCAACCTTTTATTTTCAAGGTAGACTAATCAACACTGACTGGAAAAAGCATATCTTTAGTATCAATAAGGGCATGAAATTTTTGTTCCACTATAGCCATGTTAGCTGTAATTCAGAGGGTCTCCTCAGGAATTTAATATGGTGCACATTTTCATACAACTTGCCGTGTCAAAGCTATGTGCCAAACATTCAAAACCTGTCCCTACTCAGTCTAGTCTGTGGCAAGAAATTAATTATGGGAACCAAAAAAAGCAAATGTATAAAACAATATCCATTCAACAAATGAGAAACATCCAATTAAGAACAGAAATGCAGTGCTGCCACAGGGGTGATGACACATATGATAAAGATGAGATCAATTATTTTCTACCTGTAGCTGGAAGAAGACTAGGTGGGAACAACATTTGCGCTGTATCCTGTCAGACTTTCAGTTGCAAGATATTATCCTTACAGATCAGGTACACTAATGAGACTTACTGTTTTTTACGTGACTACTTGGGGATCATTCCTTTTAGCCTGATGCCTGTCGTTCAAAGCTTGTGCTGGTCCCGTTTCTGAGCAGAGATCACCTTACAGGTGTGATAAGAGCCGTCACAGCTGGCCCAGGAAGATCTACTGGGTTTGGCCCGAGGATAATTTCTTCTCTTCCAGATTGAGTGAACAAGTAAACAACAGGGGGAGGTCACCCAGTCCTCCTGGGAGCCTTTCAAAGAGGAGAGTGAGTGGTGAGAACACTCTTTTGGGGAGACACTTTGCAAAAACAAAGAGCTGAGCAGGATGCAGTGGAGAAGACAGCTTTCCACTGAGTGGGCTGATGAAAGGCATTTGACATGGTGAATTAATTTTCCTTGGAGAAATGATGCTGAGCGTTCAAAGGGAAGAGTTTGGGCTGAGCTGGAGAGTGCCTTTCTACACCTAACATTGCCAGTTTCTTTTACCTGGTAGTTCTCTTGAAGAAAATAACTGTTTTTCCCTGACCCTTAGGAGGTATGCAGGCAGCTGGGAAAGGTTTCATAGCCAGAGTTTCTTCATTTGTCTCTTAGTTTCTCCTCTGCATATCCCTACTGTTGTATAATGCCTTTTGATTCTGGAAATTTGGGGTTACAGTGCCATAACCATTTCCATTGTATCTTAAGGCTCCTCAAAATAAACTAGGAAGGAGGTAAGGCAAAAATATTGGATCGGAAGCAGACCCTGAATTTCAAAATTAAGTAATAAAATACTAACTAATTACGTAACACAGAGAGAGAGGCTTGTCCTGAAGGACATGAGAAGCTTCACGCCAAAGCATACTATGTTCTCAAAGAGCAATTGAGGAAAACATTTCAAACATTTCACACTGAGGAGCTACAGAAATTCTGGTTCAGCTGGGGAGATTACAGACATTTGCAAGCAGAGGACATTGGGGCCTTCTAAAAAATATTATATATATGCACATTATATAGATAAAATACACAACAAAATTTTAATATATATGATGTATTATTTTATTGTAAACATACATATGCTTTATTACAAACATATTCTATATAGCATCATATATTTAGGTTACAATATATGTTATTTCTTGTTTGTTCAAACTGCTGGCAAATATTCAATATTTCAAATTTGCTAGTAGCAAAGCTGTTTTAAGGTGTTGGGGGCATTTTATGCATAAAGAAAAGAAACACCTCTTTGCAAACTTCCAGTGTTACAAGCACGGTAGAGCTAAAGGTAAATATACCTCTCCTCTCAAGGGCAGCACAAATAGACTCACTCTGCTTTTTGTTCTCACTTAAAGTTGCATTATAACAGGGGAACCATCCACCTGCATTATGTACCCCTCTGTTTGTCTGTTTATTTCTTAGTAACTTAAATTGGAGTTTTAGGCAGTTTTGGCAGCTCTGCAAGTCAATAGCATTCAGAAACTAAAACGAAATTGTGACAAAATGGGTATGTCTGCTGAATGAGGGCTCTCTCTGCAGATGAAATCAGTACTTCTGCCAGGTCCTTGTGGATTTATTGCCAACTGCATTGTAATCCTGCTTCCACCCCTAGAGACTGAAAAATCAAGTAATCCATGTGATTTAAGGCTCTCTCAGACCTGCTGGGCGTTACGGAATTACTATCAGAAATCCTCTCACTCACTCCAAAGGATGAGGGCTTGTTGGTGGTGGAGGTTCTCCATTTGGTAACTGTGCTTACATTACCTGAGCAGCTCCTAGTGCTTCATTACTATCCTGAGCTGCCAGCTATGGTAGCTATCAGCTGCTGGGTCTGAGTGAGGGCTTGATTCATGTGAGGATTTAGGCGCTGTCAGGAAGTTCCCACCTCCAACCAGGAGCCCACCCAGACCATTTCTTTAGAGAAGGGGCTGATATAACCACATGTCCCTTCAAATAAAGCACAGTGCAGTGCCTGTAACCCCACCTTTGCCTCCTTATAATCTATCTTGGACATTAGGCATACCACAGGTTATGAAGAAAACAAGGTCCAGCCTCCATATATTCCCTAATGGATCTTGAGTTCATCTTAGATCCTGCAATTCATGAACGTGGTTGCCCTGGAGGGCAGGTAGGTTAAAGGCACCCTGGCCCAGAGCCACAAAGTGCTTAGAAGGCAGCACCTGGAGCTGCTAGCAAAACAAGGAATAAAAAAAATCAAAACACATCAGTTGGATTACTTTTGCCTTCCCACACCTCAAATATCTTTTACTATCATTTCAGTGTTTACCAATATCTCTCCAAGCAGTTTGTGGTACTGATAAGCTCAGCCTTGCACTCAGCAGCTGCTGCTGAGAACAGCCTGTGCTCTCAGGCACATGTCCATGGCACACCTCACCAAGTGACGAAGATATATGCTGTCATTTTAGTGTTTAATTATACAGTTCTTCCCCATCTCCATCTGCACAGCTGAGGAGGACTGAGACCAAAGGTGATGAGAAAGGGAAAACAGTAATTTGGCAGGGGAAAACATATGAAGATCTTCCAGGCTGCTGCAGCACAAATTACTCCAGCTGGGGTACGATGGGGCACTAAGCAGCAAGATGTATCAGGTGGAATAACATCTTCTCTTCAAAGGGAAGCAACCCATGTATGAACAGTGTGGTGAAATGGGAAGGTGAAGAGCAATAGCAAAACCCCCAATATACAGCAGATGAGAAATTTAAGGAATGTCTCGATATCCAGAGAAACATTCTGAAAAGGGCCGAGGGTATGATGAAGAATACGAAGCCTAGAGCTTTCCTCCTTTAGTGAAAGTGGAGCTGCTGTTGCCTGACCTCTGCTCTCTGCCAGACTGAGGCATCCGAAAAATTACACTCTCTGTCTGCAAGCTACACTCACTGCTTTTTTTGAGAAAGAAATCCCAGATCTCTGATGCGCTTTATGATTTCTCATGTCAGTTGAAGCTTCCACTGAAGCCCTGTATCAGCACTCCCAAAGATGAAGCAAAACCTTCTAAAATCAAGAAGCTTGCATACATCAAAAGTTTTGACGGTTTCCATCTGAAAGCTCTCTGCTTTGCCTTGTGATTGTTAGACTTAATGCCTTTAACAAGAATATTGAATGAACAAGGAAAGTGGAGATTCACATGAAATCACCTTCTTTCAGGAGCCTGGAATTAAAATGCATAACATAAGACAATATTAAACTTTCATGAAATGTGTTCATTAAAATGACTCAGTTCCTTTTGTAAATAACTAGCTCCTTCACCATCTGATGTCTTCGCAAGACTTCACGATCTGATGTCTTTGTAAACCTTGACAATCTCTTCCCTTCCATTCCTTCTCTGTATTTGAGGGAATATGTATATGCTCCTTCTCAAATAACTTAATATTCCTCAATCCCTATAAATATTAACCGGCAGACTTTGTAGAGCAGGAGATGAAATGTTTACCATTCACATCAAAGGTAGTCAATTCATGACCCATTTAGGTTGAATCCCTGTCAGGGGTGTAGGGGAAGGAAGAAAGGATGAGGTAGAAAACAATCCTCTGTGAATGTCATTTGAGCACATGTTTATGGCAATACCTTTGCTGCCTACACAAATGTATCTGCATATCCATAAGTAATAAGAATTAAGACGTGGTCTTTGTTTGAACTCGACTTGATTTTCCTTTGACAGGTGGGTCTTGGTTTGCATGCTGTGTTCCGTGTTATTTGAATCCGCAAACCACTTCACCAAAATAGCTTAATAACTGCTTTCTGAGTACCTTCAAGTTCAGATCTTTAAACAGAACTAAATTATTGAAGATAAGTTTTCTTTCCTGAATCTGTGTATTTCAGGGACAGAAAATTAAATGTTCAGCGGTATTTCTCATGTTCTGGTGGCTCTGAGACTCGCCCGGGGCAGGGGAATGTGTCTGCTACGTGAATGGGATGACACTGAGCAACTTTCTGCATCTCTTTGGGATTTTTCTCCCACAGTCATAGGATGGGAATAATACTGACAGCTGTAATAACTGTTGAGACCTGACAGGGCAAATATGTAAGAATAAACCAAGTATGTGTTGCAGAAAGAGCAGTTTTACTACTTTACCATTCACGTCGCACTTGAAGCAAGTAAATAAAAGGCCCAAATTGCCAAAACAGAATAAAAACCAGAAAAGTAACTTCAGCGCTTTCAAAACAAAGATATGGGGTTTTTTTCAGCCTTTGACAATGGACCTTACAGTCTGTACCTGCTTTTATCATTCAACTTGTATGTACAGTGCAAACAAATTATATATTAACAATTCTGTTTTTTCCAAAACACCTTTTCCAGCAAATTCAAGCAGTATTTGAGGTATCTAGATTAGAAAATCCACCAAAGAATTACAAACACCTCACTTTTTAAATAGGCTCAGTTTAACAGTTTATGAAGAAAAGAAAACCTTTACTATGATTCAGATTCCAGTTCTGTTAAGATGGGTGTTAACCAAGATCATCTGCTGATTGGCATTAAAAAACATCTACCAACCTGGGGAGCAGCTTTTTTTCTTTTAAAACCACTGGAATCTGAAACCTTTAACACCTAATTTTGTGAAGGGAAATTCAATTCCCTGCATTTTTAATAAATTCTAAGTCTGAATTTTGCAACTAATGCTATTTTGTGAGGAGTATCAACAAACACATACCTGGAAAATTTGAAGAGAAGCAGACATGGAGGCACTCCAAATCCAGATTCATGCCTTTGCCTCATTTTCCACTACTGTTAGAAATTAAATTATTTACTTCCCTTTCCACAGTTAATGCAAGGCAGTTACTACCTGTGAGCAGTGGTAAGAGTTATGGAGAGGTACAGAAACACACACCATGACAGATAGGTGCTACTGTTGAATAATAGCGTGATTTTATAGCAAAAATGTATCTGGCATTCATTCCATAGTAACAGGCCTAACTGGAGTGTTTCATCATACTCAGTATCTCACCCTGCAGTGACAGTCATTAAGTGCAGGGGAAGAGCTTTCCTATTCTTTCCAAGTGAAAATGGTTCTAAGAAAAGACAACATATTCCTGGAAACAAAATAATGTAGTTGCAGTCCTGATAACCCTCCTCTCATAGTCTGGAGTTGGATGATGACAATTTTAATTTTCTGCAATAAATTTAAGGGGTAATCCTTCTGGCACTACTCATTTTCTTTTTGCTAGCAAGAAACTATTGTCATGAGCCTTCCTTTCCTGTGTGCCTTGAGTCCCTTGTGACATCAGAAGGTGAGGGTATCACATTGGGACGTGATTACAGAGAAGGTGGATGGTAGAAACATCTCGTTTGATAGGCAGTTGCCAGTTTGTAGTTGAGGTGTTGGGCTGATGGAGGTCCCTGTGCTCTGGCTCATCTTGTCTTCCAAAATTAATCAGTGGTGCCAGGGCAGTGCTGAGGATACATCTCAGCTATGCTGCCTGTGGTGCCAGCCCTGAAGCACCTCGGGTGGTGTGGTACTGCCGTTCGCTTTTCCTTCCTCATCCTCTCCCTATTTTGGTAAGCCAGGTGTTTGTCACTAGCTTGGTGCTCCTAGGAGACCTTGTGGCGACAGAGCAGAACATCTGGAGAAAGCTTTTGGGCGCCAGTGAGCTGCCGAAAGCCCAGGGTGTTCCTGCTGCCCATGCAAATGCAGAGCTCTTCAAACTCAGGATAAAAGCTCAACTTCACTCTTCAGTAAGGTGGAATAGACAAAAGGGCTGGAGGTGAGTTAACTAGAATACCTGCTTCTATCTCCACTTGCCTCCTTAAATATTAATGCTTTGAATTTTCTCTCCCATTCCCTGCCTGTTCTTTTGCCCTTTTTTCATCCATAATCAGAACCTCTATAAAGTGGGTGAATAAATCTGGTCATTACTTGGTTTAGGATAGAATGCAACAACCCTGGTATCCATATTCTTTATATTCATCACTTGAAAATTTCTTTACCCTGGAGGAGCTATGTAGATTGAGCTTCTGGGAACTCGTGCCTGAGGAGACACTCTGAGGGGGCACTGTGTGTATTAACCTTTATTTTTTATTCTGGGTTTTTTTGTTGTTTTGGTTTTGGTCTGGGTTTGTTTTTTTTTTTTTTTAAGTTGGCATTTAATATTCATTCCACTGTAGGATCAAAATGAACCACTTAGAGGCACTTAACTCTTTCCTCCCATTGATATTGTCCTCTCTTTGACTAGCTGCTATTTCCTTTCAACCCTTCCAAGGCCCTGGCTTTCTTCACCCAGCCAGGAACTACTGAAGATCTTCAGGCTTTTTAAGGCTTAAAATCTAGATTCATATCTTGACTGGAGCCTGGTTTTCTGGTGGCAGAGTACAATACCTGTGTAAATTATTATCTCTCTGGTAGCTGTAGGGTTTTTGTTGATCCTTTGATCTGATCATATCAAGCCTTCTACTGATTCTTCTCATTCTACTGTCATGAGATACCTGTTCATGGACAGGGTCTCTGGAAGATTCACAGAAAAATCTGTTTGCAATGACTGAAAGAACACATTTCCTTTTAAATCCTTGAGGTATTATAAAGGGCTAGGTATCAGGTTTTTGTGTTTATGCTGAAACGTTGTAAGAACCAATGTTTAGACACAGCTGCTCTGCTCAGACTGTTGGGTAGTGGGTGTTAAACTTCTGATAGCTGAGGATGAGCTATCTCAGGAGATTTTACAAACCCTTGTGACACATCTGCCCATGTACAGGGTTATAGGTCCCCCGGGTCAAGCTGTGCATCTGCCCCTTCAGGAGCACAACAGTGGCTGACCCTAGAGTGGATTGTGCCTTCTTGTGACATATAGATGTTTAGCACCATTCTGCTCGTAGAACTGAATGTGATCCTTTTGAGAATGGAAAAAGGAATCACATGTGTCTAACAATTACATAAACTGAACATTTTCCATAATATTTCTAAATCCTCGCAGGTATTCTAAATCTAATGAAGTCAATTCAAAGGAGAAGTGTGCCTAACAAAAATCCTGCTCTGTGCTACTTGATGCTGCTGTGTCTTTTATTAAACCTAGCAGGGCACAAGATGGGGATGGAAACTGTGTAGGTTCTCCTCCACCCTTCTTGCTCCATCTTATACTCCAACACTCATCAATGAGAAGTGGCAGGGACAGTAAATAATCACTATATATTTCACAGAAGCATTTTTTTAACTGAAGATTTCAGTGGAGACAAATTCTATTTTCTCCTCTTCTTCCAAACATTGTAAATGACCCTCTGAAATCAATGAGAGTACTGCAATAGATAAGGAAGATTTGTTTACACTTTGGAAACACCTCTGGAAGTCTCTCTGAACAAGTCAAAGGTGTATCCTCCTCTTTAAATGCACAGCTTGGCAAGTCGCAGTAGGACAAAATGCATCACAAAAAACTGAGAGAGGCCTTATATTTGCAGCTATTTCTAGAGGAGAAGAGTCTTTTCTGCTTCATGTCAAACCTTGGGTCTCTTATGAAATACGGTTTTGTGGTTTTTTTCTGTTGGTTGATAGCTAAAGTGATCTGTCAAGACTCCAATTACCCTCTTCTTGAAACTTAGACTGCATTAGTCACCCTCACACGGCAATGGGTGGTTGTTGGCTGCCGTCCCAAGTGCTCTGTAGCTGTGATGGCAGCTCTTATTCTGCCTACACTTTGACTTGGGTGGTGATGGACTGCCACGTCTATACAAATGAGTGTATAAATACCTCTGGATTCTTTGTTGTCGTCTTTTTTAAGATTCCACTCATGGAAAGGCGTTTTTAAGATTCCACTCACCTGTTGGAATGGGTCCAGAGGAGGTCATGAAGATGCACAGAGGGCTGGAGCACCTCTCCTACGAAGACACACTGAAACAGCTGGGTTTGTTCATCCTGGAGATGAAGAGGCTCCAGGGAGACCTTAGAGCAGTTTCTGGAACCTAAGTGAGTTACAAAAGAGCTGGAGAGGGACTTAAGAGCATGTCAATGTATGATAAGGGTTAAGGGATTTAAACTAATAGAAGGTAGACTTTGACTAGATATAAGAAGGATATTTCTCATTATGAGAACGGTGCCACAGGTTGCCCAGAGTAACTATGGGTACTTGGAAACATTCAAGGCCAGGTTGGAAGAGGCTCTAAGCAACCTGGTCTAGTAGAAGGTGTTCAGCCCATGGCAGGGGGTTGGAATGAGATGATCTCTAAGGTCCCTTCCAATCCAAACCATTCCATGATTCTGTGATTCATCATCATACTGTTCAGGGGGGCATGAAACCCCTGCCTGGTGATAAACTGGATTGATCCTCCTTTTCCCCAAAAGCGGAGAGAGTTAAATGCATTATTAATTTGACTTATTTAATGAGAGCTGCTGGATCAAGTCAGAGTAAAGAGCCACTGACTTTCCTTGCTTCTTGTCTCTAATTAACCAAATCAGCCATCCTTCCTTTTAGACATCCATTCTGTTGTCTGTCATTTCCTCAGAAAATTAAATACTTTAAAAACCATGGGAACTCTTGTGTTGCGAAGACCCCATACATTGCTCAGATATTCCCGGGAATACCCGTGGCCCTGGCCCTAAATCTGAGCAAGGCTGGCTGTAGAGCCAGAGGGGTCATGCTGCTGGCTCGCACTGATACAGGGCAAGAGTGGGAATACAGCCTTCCCAAATCTACACATTGGAGCTGCAGACAGCAACACAATGGGCAGTAAATCTGGAGTGGTCTGTAGGAACTCTTCGTCTGGCCCTCTCCTTACATTGTAATGTCTCTTTAAAAAAAAAAATCATAAAGAAAAAGTCAATGCTGGTTCAACCATCACTCAGATAATTCCTTGAAGCAGGATGGAAGCACTGGGGATGGCTTTCCTGCTGTCCTGTCGCCAGCACTCACTGACAGAATGAGGTTATTCTCAAACAGTACCTTCTAAAGAAGTTACTGTTCCAGCTACATTTCTAGTTGTAAAATCCCCAGACTTCACAAGCAACCTTTACCTTTCTGGAGCTCCATTCCTCAAGCCTAATGGAAAATCTGCTTTCCCAGAAGAGTGAGCAGGTTAATATCAAAACTTGTAAAATGAAGCAGTTATCTGGAATGCTCTTGTGAGTGTAATGCCACATTTCCCCACCAAACTACATGACCTCCTTGATGTAAGATTACCCAACTGCCAGATTAGTTCAGGTCCCAGATTCCTTACCCACCATTATGACTTGTGCACCTAATTCTCAGCTACTGCACAGGATGCTGTTGGACTTAACAAAAATGACAAATGACAGTGCAATTAAATTCAAAAATTTCATCCGTTCTTAATAACCTACTTTCTAGAGAGCTGTCCTACAAACTTCAAATTAATTTTAAACTTCAGGCACTATACTTCTGCATGCTGATCTTGAAAGGCTGAGCACACAGAAACAGAGAAATTCATCTTGGCATTTGTTCTGATGTAAACCTTGCTGCTCAGAGGCACCACAGTCACCTTTGACCTCTGTAGTGGAGTCATGAGTAAGAATATGAGCACAGAGGGGGAAGCTCCTGTGCAGGAAAGAGGTAGGGTGGGCAGGGGGTGATCAAGTCCTCGGCTTGACAACTCACACAGACACAAAGACAACTCATTTCCAATTAGTGAGAAGTGATTTCCTTGCTAAAGGGCTTTCAAAATTTCTCCTACACTGGAGAAAAAGAAAGGTGCTAGACACTGGCTGATATCCCTGACAACTGTTTGTACCCTAGTGTTGGAAGGTGAGGCTCTCCAAAGCTTCTCCTAGTCCTTCAAAGTCTTGTACAAACTGAGACTTTTAAGGACTTCTTGCAGCAAATCACTGCTTCAAATGACTGCTAGCTTGGACCAGCAACAAGGAGATGACAGGCACTGGAACTGGACTGGGAGGCAAACAAGAATGGTGAGATGGCACACGAGGGCATCTCTTGGGCCTTCCCTGGAGCAGCACCTGAGAGCAGAAGGGCTGGGACTGGGAGTTTGGCTAGGCAGAAATGCTCAGCCCCCAAGGCTACCAGACCTGGAAGGGTGCCCACACAGTGTTACAAGGATGCTCCATTTGGTCCTGCTGGGTACAGGGGTGGACTGCTCTCATCCCGCTCTCCTGAGGCCATAACCAGGCACCACTCAAATGCTGACAGCGGAGCGGTGGGTTTCATTCACTCTCTTGCTCCAGCTGCTGTGCCCAAGGGCATGGCAGGCTGGCAGCTAACCCCAGACAGCCCCACTTACATCATCTGCAGACCTTATTATCCCTTTTCACATCTCTCAGCCCTTCCTTTTACCACTCTTGTACCTTCTTATGTCCACCTCAATTTCCTCACAAATCAACAACCTCAAATTACTTTTTCCCCCCGGACACCAAATTTGGTATTTCTGATTCAGCGACCTGTCTGATGTGATATACCTGATAGAGTTACAAGGGTTTGACAGCTTTTCAAGGTTATCTTTCCCCAAAGGTCCTTAGTGCTCCCCCCAGTTATCTGTGGAGTTTGGCCATGTCTCACACAACTTCCCCTCAGCTGCCTGTGATATCTGTCCATCCTTTTTGGCAGTACCTGCCTCATGCTGTTATTTCTCGTGGAATGACAAAATAATTGGCGTTGGAAGAAACCTTTAAAGCCCATCTAGTCTGACCACCCTGCAATAAGCAGGGATGTTCTCAACCATATCAGGTTGCTCAGGGCCCCATCCAACCTGACTTTGAATGTTTCCAGGGATGGGGCATCTCCATGTCCAGCAGTTCCCTCACATCATGTCCAACATTTTTCCATGTTCTGCTTAGCTTGGTTAATCAGAGTGCAGCCAGTGCTCTCATCATTTACCAGCATATCTAACAGTGATTTCTAGTGTAGGCCTTGTAGCATGAGTCTAAATAGCTCAGTAAAGATGTTTGACTGCTCATCCTTAGAGATCAGACTGAAATACACTCAGAAGTTTGTGTTTTCCCTGTAGGATGAAGATGTCCTGGAAGACATTGATGGATTACATGATCAGAAGGATTTACTCAACTCATGAATGCTGCTGGACTGTAAATTAAGATGCAATTGCAACATGAACAAATGCAATCAAGTAAAACACCATCAAAGTATAACCTGTGGCTTGCACAAGACACAAGATTCATGCCCTTTGCTCTAAAATTTCACTAATACATCAAAACTAGTTGGCTGCCTTTTGGCACGGGGGCTGCTCATCCTCTGATCAACCTCCAAAAAGTGAGTACACTTTTTAAAACAACATTCAAAGCAAGAAAAATGATGGAATGGGAATGACTAACTCTGAGTACTAGAATAGCATCCCACTGAGTATGAGTGTTACCTGAAGAGAGAGTGCAGTTCAACACATTTGTACAGGAATTAAGAAAACTAATGTACATTGAAAACACATGAAGATATATGGGGAAAATCTTGCGTAGCTTGGTTAGAAGCTAAAATCTAATTCACCAAAATAAAGGAGGCAAGCTAAATCCCAGCGAGTTGATACAAAAACTATATATAAATATCAGGGTTTCAAATTTAGCTTAATTGGTACATCTTTGTGTAGGACAACCCTTCCTCCTAGATCAGCATCACAGCCAAATCTGAAACTGCCTGCAATTTTTCATTTTGTTTTTATTCTAATTCTTTCAAATGCTATGTGGAAAAGCAGAGTTCATTCTTAAATGAACCTGAGCAGTAAAAAATTTGTGTTCAAATAGTCTTCACATAGAGTGTGTGTACTAATTTGAGGCTTTACGTCAAGAGACAAAGGGCAATAGAGAAAACTGGGCTGCAGAATACATCTTGCCCTCAGATGTTGTGGGCTGTTTGTCTGGGGTGCTGGTTTTAGGCATAGACCAGAAAAAATACAGGGCATTTCCATTTAGGTGCAAATTCTGGTCTGTTCACCCCTTCCTGTGTTGTAATTACAAATTTGCTGTTATCCATATGGAGATGGTATCTTCTTCCTTGTTAACAGGAAGATACCAGAAATTCTAAGAAAACTGGAAAAAAAAAGAAAAAACACCCCAAGATTCGAGGCACATAAACTCCTCAAATGTGCTAGGGCAGCAGCTTTCTAAGTTAATGCTGAAGCATACTACCTGCCTACACCCACTCAGCCTCAGCTTGCCTGCTAGTACACTTCATTATGCAAATGTAATTTGCTATCACAAAGCTACAAGATCATTTCCCCAAACTTAGGTGTATCATACTCTACCAGCAGACTTGTTTGTGTGTGTATGTGTAAACATATAGAAGCAGTTTGGGTTCTATTTTGCTAGAAAGCATCAATCTCATGCTGAAAAGCAGAAAGCTGGTTCCTCACTCCTAAAGGAGTGAATAATTTGGATTATTCTCCGTGTTGCAAGGAGTGTTACTCATTGTATTCACACCCCTCTTTGTTCCCATTCCCTGTGAATCTTCTCCATGGTGAAGACTTTTTCTGTGTCACAGGCAGCTAAAGGATTTTCATACCTGTAGCAGCAATGTGGCATGTTAGAAATCGGTCTGCTCCCTCTCTGTGGGTTTTAACTTGTGTATTATGCTTGAATCCTTTGATGTCAGATAAGAAACTGGTCTTTGCATTTAGCCTATTGAGTATTTAATGAGAAATAGCAGCTCCCATCATATGTCCCTGTGGCCAAAAGAGTCCATTCGAGGCAAGGTTTGGGCACAGCCTTGTTTATGAAGCTGGTCTTCCCTGGAGCTGAAGTAGAATGCTGTTATCTTACATTGGCATAACAGATGGTGCATTTTCCTGCGACTAATTAGCTATGCAGTGCCTCGTCTGCAAAGAGTGAGAGGAAATCCTTGATGCCTCTCTGCTACTATCTCATCCCCCCAGGTCTCAGCAGCATTGCACCGCAGACTCTAGTGGCTGGTCAGGCAGAAAGTGTTCCTGACCTGTTGCAGGACCTCGGCAATTTGAGAGATCACTCAGTTACTCATGAGAGGCTTGCTTGGGCTGCTGTTCTGCTCAGGAGGACTTGGCCTCTCAGCCTGGCTGCTGTGAGGACAGGTTTACAGAATCACAGAATGGTTGGGATTGGAAGGGACCTTTAAAGGCCACCTCATTCCAACCCCCTTGCCATGCACAAGGACACCCTCCACTTGATCAGTTTGCTCAGAGCCGTGACTTGGAGTGTTTCTGAGGATGGGACACTCACGCTCTTATGTCACCTCTGCAGCCTGGCCAGCACCTGATGAGGAGTTTCATATCAGGTCAAGGATGCTGCTTGCTTCTTAGCTCCTTGGGAGTTTTCTGGACGTGGTGGTGGCCTGCTGAGGACCCCTCAGATATTAGAGAAACTGATCTTTCTATCTGTGATATAAGGCAAATATGTAAATCTAGATTTTAAGAGGCTTTAGTACTACAGCTGAGGAACCTGGTCTAGTAAAAGGTGTTCCTGCCCATGATAGAGGGGTTGGAACAAGATTTTTTTTGAAGTCTCTTACAACCCAAACCATTCTGTGACTCTACGACACAGCAATGCTTCCTGCTGTTGAGACTGCAAAAACTGACACAATTAAGTGTCCTGCATGTCCTTAACCAGGAACATCTGTCACAAAAACAGTGGTATGGTCAAGTCTCTTCCTACCAATAAAGGGTGTGAAATGTCATTTCAAGACAGCAGGAGAAAATAAAGCATAGTGAAAAGGAATCTGTCAAGCATGAATCTGCTGGCAGCTCTGTAGCAGTCAGCCCCTGCTCTCCAGAGAGACACCTGACCTGTCATCATGGTCACACGCTAACCTTTACGCTCTTTTTCAGAGTTGTATCCTAATTTTTCTTAGGCAGGGCTAGGCTTGATAACCCATCATTGCTGCCTGAAAAGCGCTTGGCAAAGCAGTGTTCTTAGGCAGAATATATTCAGCTAAAAAAAAAATGCCCAACTTAGTCCTAAAATTATTTTCTATTATATTGATTGCAAACTTTTCACCTCTATGCCTTGTACAGAAATCCCACAGCTGCAGTTTGGTCTGTGCATATATATGTTGTCACCTTCTTGCTATGTGCATGAAGGCGTGGGCATGAATTAGGTGTCGCTGCTGCATACAGTGAAACATTTAGAAGTTGATCTGGATTCAAAAAGCTTTGCAGAAAGTCCATAGCTTCACAGCTGGAAAGACCATCAGGGCAAATTTAAGGACACATAAGAACAGCGAGGCCTTAGGTTGAATTCTTATGCACTAAACTCTGATGTCACTTCATCTGAAAGTTTGCATGTGTTCACACTGCTGTGGGAAAAAGTCAGATGGGGACACAGAGACCCACTTGTCAATTAGAGAGATAAAGCAAAAAGTGCTGATTCCTTCTGCTTTTTGAGGAAATTGTCTCACAAAATTAGCAGCCAGAAAATGCATGCTATATATAGCAAACGCTTATGTTGTCACTATAAGCATCCTACTACAATACTTGATGGAGTAATGTGTGATTATGGTGACACAGATCACCCTGGATTTCTGGATTGCATCTACCCAAACACTCAGGCAAGCAAAGAGCTTTGAGCCTGTTCTGCAATTGGCTTCAGTAGAATGACTTTAACACAAGTCAGAATGTGAGATGTCTTACTGGAACTTCTAATGGAAAGAAGATAATCAACTACTACCAGGAGATTTAAAAAGAGGGAGGAAAAAAAGTAAAAACCAGCTCTGTGAGTCCATGTGGGAAGCACACGTTTGTGATGAATGTTGCTGCACTCATTCTTCCATGAAGATTTACAGAGCGCTGAATTATTGCAATCTAGTCTTCAAACTCCAACAAGGATAAAGGAGCTGACAGATACCTGTGCCTACCACTGAATTATCATTGATCGAAAACTAAGATTTGTTGCTTTTAGTCGAAAGCTATGAATCTTTCTCCTGTAGTACACATCCTTGCCTCTTTTCTGCCTACTGCAGAGAGCTGCACATTGCCCACAGGATTTCACTACAAACGTGGGCGTGAATTCTCCCAGCAAGTTGGGCAACACACTTTGGGTACCAGCTACACTCTGATTCAAAACAGAAATGTGTAGTGATTTCTAAGAAGGAGATTAATACCTATTTAAACTACCAGGGGAGGAATGCTTTTTCTGGGAAATGAATGCATACTGCAATCTGATGAACTGGGCATCTCTACAAATCCCGCTCCAGGTGTATGGTGCTAAAACAAGATAGCTTGGTTGTTCTGGAGGCAACGCTTACTGATGAGAGACTGCATTCGCTTGTTTGCTGTGGGGTGGGGTCATGTCCCCCGAGACACAGGATGCAGTTCCTCATATTTACTATTTAGCAAGTGCTTCTGGTACAAGCTTATTCTTGTTTACACTTCTCAGTTTGTTTTCTCTTTTGTTTGCTTGTTTTGTTCTCAAATGTTCCTCCTATTAATACATCTTCTGAAACTGCCTGGCCTACTTTAGGCTAAAAATAGCCCTTGTTGCTACTGCTGTAGCTCCACGAAAGCCACACAACAACCACACTAGGAAAGAAAACCTCAAGCCCAGCTGAGCTTCCCCGAAATGACAAGTGGGTCAGAAATCCATATGACCAAAAAACAGGAGGAAAACAAATCGTGCCTTCCTGCTCTGCTTCTCCTAGGCTTGGTGATGGTGTAAAGTGGGAAAACAGCAGCAGGGTTTGTGAGTGCTTTGCTTTCCCTCTGCCTCCTCTACATCCACCAAGGACAGTAGATGCCTCTCATGGAGAGAAATAGTGGAAGAAACAATGAAACTGCAGGGATGGGAAGCTGCAAAGAAGACATTTTCACGTTAAGTTTCCAAGCAGTCACTCTTGAAATTAACGTAATTTGATTGATCTCTTCGGTAAATATCAGTCTTTGGATATGACCAGACCAACACTTCTGATGCTGTTGCACTGCTTAAGTGAAGAGAAATATGTCTCAGCCTTCAGTGAGCTGTGTCTGTGCTCCTGGTGTCTTACAAAGAAAAAGGGCTTTCGATACACAAATGTTTCCCTCTGCATTGCAGCAGACAAAAGTTAACACTTCTCAAGCCTTGAGTGAAAAACTTCACACTACTCATCTCGCCACACTCCTCGGTCTATGTGGCCCCTGGTCCACACTGGTGAGACACAAACAGTCTGGGCTTAGGGGTGATCTCTCACGAGTCACCTCACTGCCATGTGGCACAGGGTGCCCTGTCCACGAAATGGTGGGGCAATGAATACCCAAAAGCGCTTCCACAAGATATCTTGGCAACTCAGGAATTAAATTCCATTGATCCACAGATAAAAATTACGTTGGCATGATTTACTCTAGCTTGTGGGTGCTATTTCTTTTTCAAATTTACACTTTAGGCATATTGACAAGAACATGCCACACATTCATGGGAAGCCAGGACTCTGTGCTCATTTGCAGTAGAATAACTCCTAGGTCACCTTTTTCTTTGCCCTGCCAACTAGGAATTTAGCTTGAATGTAGTTGGGGTGGCATCATTCTCAGTTATAGTAACACATCTGTGAGTTGGAGGCAAATCTAAGCCTAAGACAGAGAAAGCACAAGCTACTCTCCTTGTGTTCTGAGATCGTAAGGCAGTTTGTTGAGGACAAGGTTGTGCTGGGTACCATGAGTTCAGTGTCCTGGTAGCTCCGGCACAGCAAGAGCTGCTCAGGTGGACAGGGCCACGGACGGCCCTTGAGTTCAGGACCACAACACAGTGCAGCAGAACTGCAGTCCCGCCCGGTGCCCTCCATGAGGCATGGGGAAGGGGGCACGCCAGCACTGCCAAGGGCTGGACCAGGACCTGCATCCCACCCCATGGCCACCCGTCTGCTCCAGGCTGCAGGGCTCTTCTAACCCATTGCATCCCCAGTGTTTTGGGGCATCAAGACCGCTGCGAGTCACCCAGACCCCATCCCTCTCTCCCTGATGTCCTGTTGTCCTGCTGCGGTGATGCCAACGAAGCCCCTGGAGCATCGTGCTCCCCGCGGCGGGGCCAGGGCAGGAGCAACCGGGAGAGATGTCAGGCTGCCTCCAGCCTCCGCCGGCCACCACCGAGCACAGGTAGAGACGTTCCCGGTCGCCGGACCCTGCTCCGGCTCCCATGGAGGTGACAGCCCCGGGAAACGGGCCGCGCCGGGAAACCGCGGCAGCTCTGGGGGTCCCG